>JADDOH010023662.1:0-128734 GCA_016648135.1 Agrypnia vestita | reverse complement strand
AAATGTATTTTCTAAATTGTCCACGATCATCTATGTTGCACCCATCGATAAACCTTATATTTGCTTATAAGGTTTATCAATGGGTACAGCATAATATAACTTTTATTATATTGAAAGCACAGAACATGGAAAGTTATTTTGATTAGACAAGGTTTGATAAAAGAGATAAATCATTTAGACCTTCTAAAAAATCTGATGTTTTTAGTATATCTAAATTAGCGGTTTGGTTTCCTAAACAGGAACATTAGTGAATAATCTTGCAATACCAAATGATACTAACTTTGCATTCGTCAAAAGGACAATATCTTTTAAAGTATCGACTACATGAAATTTGAATTGTATACTTTGGTTCAAATACGTGGGAGTTATTTAAATTTTTTTAATGCATGAAGCTATTTTGAATGTTGGGTAATTGCATTACATTGGGATACTGCTGATCTGATGGGGCTGTTTCCTTTGTGAATTTTGATAAAGCTGTATAATTTTGTGATTCATTAACACTGTTTGCCTTTTTTCTCTTACAAATTAAATTTATGGAAGTTATTGTCAGACTGTCCTGATGAAGATATAATACAATATATGTGTGGTTTTTAACGCTATAAGCATAAAAAAATATTATATTGTTTGTTCTACTTTAGTTTCAAACCGTTTGATCTTACAGTTATATTATTTGCAATGCATTGTAAATGATGAGTTATTGATATCTGTTCTTGTATACGCTTATTTAATTGGAAAATAATTATTCTGAACATTGAAGTGTAAAATGACAATATTGAAAAGAATACTTTTGTTGTGTATCTAGAATAATTATTATGTTTATGTAAGAATCGTCGTAAAGACTGTCAACCCATTAGAATGTACTATGTTTATCATCATTCCGTTCCTAATCAAGTATCGGAACGGTGATTAAAATATTATGTTATAAATAATCTTCATGTATTATTATTATGCTATTTAATTATGTGTTCTTCTTTTATATCTTCAAACTTTTAATCATTTAGGTGATATTCCTACCCTTTTTTTATTATTTTTAAAATTTGTTCTTAAAATAGGAAATGCAATAATTTTATATTTCTTTATATATACAGCATTACATATAATTATTTTAAATTTAATTTGAAAGTATCACATATTTTTTTTTAGTTTCCTTTTAAAAGTTGTTATATTAATTACGTAGTTTTACATATAGATTCGTTGCACTGTGCATGATTGAAATTTGCGATTTTTTAAAAAAAATGTAATCTTATTCATCTTCTCTTGTGCAGTGGTCATGTTTGTGTCGGTTTTTTTCTTAATAATTCAAAGATGTCCATTAATAATTTTATATATAAGCAGAAATATAATTAAATTGAATTATTTATCTATTATTGGTAAACTTTCTAGTACCATTTTAATTCTTGTGTATCGATTTATTTTTAGTATAATTCTTAATGCTTTCTTTTCGAGTATTGTTATTTTTTAAATTCTTCTTCATTAGCCAGAAACAGTATACTGCTTCAGTAGTTGATGTGGGGGACAATTATTGCGTTAAATAATATATTTTTGCACAAATCTGTTTTGATGTCTTCTGATTTTTCCCAAGGGTGAAATTCATTTTGCTATTTTTTGTTACATATTTTGTGTTCAATGTAAAGTTTAGTTTATGATTTATAATTGCTCCCAAATATTTTATATCGAATTGGGTAGGAATATATTGCAACGTTTTTAATCAATATCCATTGAATTTTTCCTTTGTATACAAGTACTTAAAAAATCATTCTGAATCTAAAAAATATATTATTTGAATGTGACATTTTTTTATCACATCACTTGAATAATATTAGTAAATAATATTAACAGGCAATGGAAATTGATTGCCACATGAATATGATGTGTAATCTTATTTTGTATAATCATTAGGTGGTCAAATCATTGATTTCCTTTGCCAAATGGTAACTTGTGCTGTAAATTATTTACTCATCAATGTTACATGTAATTTTCTAAAATATTAATCATTACAAAATATATAATATTGAATTTTTATTTTCTTTGCGAGTTTTGGTATTTTTTAAAATATTAATTTTATTTTTTTGAATTGAATGAATTTTAAATATGAACACTGTTTTAAAACAATAACATGTATTTTAATCTAAAATTATGTTCATTATGTAAACGTATTCCTTCTCTAAACACGAGATTTTTCTTTTACAGAGAGGTAGTGCGTAAAATTTAAAAAATATGCTGTAACAATATTGACTAATTTAAAAATAATTGTCAGTTTTCTTTGCCAATTCTTTCTGACTCTTATTATAGAATTGGCGGATAATAAATTTTTAATTGAATGTAACATCTTTCATTGTTAAACCTAATTTTCATTTTCAGAAACAAACAGCCATATTCTGAAAATAGTAATATTGTTATTTCTGTATCTTGACAGTTATTTTATAACATTGTAATGCTGTTAGTATTGACATTTTAAGTTTGACAGATTTGAAATTAATGAATTCAATCAATCAGAAAGCTCTAAAACGTAAATAAACGAAAGTAAAATATGTTATTCATAATATGTGAATAACTTAGCGTTTGTTTACGTTTTAGAGCTTATCTGATTATTTGAATTCGTTAATTTCAAACCTGTCAAACTTAAAACGTTAAAATTAACAGCATTATAATGTTATACAATAACTGTCAAGATACAGAAATAGCAATATTGCTATTTTCAGAATACGGTCTAAATATTAATTTAATTGAAATAAATAAATAAATAAAGAAAAAAGGACAAATATATAAATAAATAATAATATCTCCCATAATCGCAAGATGTCACTTTGCAAATATCAGTTGCCATTCTATTTTGGTCTATATTCTGTGTACGAAGCAAAGTTGCTGTTGATCGTTTTCAATTGTCATCTTAAAATTTTCGTAAAATGGGTTCACGATACGACAGAGCCATCACAGTATTTTCACCCGATGGCCATTTGTTACAAGTGGAATATGCCCAAGAAGCTGTGGGAAAAGGATCGACTGCGGTAATAGTTTTGTTTAACCTCTAATTTTACCGGTGGAAAAATGCAATTGATTGAATGACCAATTTCGATAACTCCAATTTTATTTTAGGTTGGCGTACGAGGTGACGATGTAGTCGTGCTTGGGGTAGAAAAGAAGTCAGTAGCCAAACTTCAAGAGGAAAGAACCGTTAGAAAAATTTGCCTTTTGGATGATCATGTCGTGATGGCCTTCGCTGGTCTGACAGCTGACGCGAGAATTTTGATCAACAGAGCTCAGATTGAATGCCAATCCCACAAGCTGACTGTCGAGGACCCAGTCACGCTGGAGTACATCACGAGATATATTGCCGGCTTAAAACACAAGTACACACAAAGTAACGGCCGTCGACCATTCGGGATCTCTTGTTTGATCGGTGGATTTGATTATGACGGCTTACCACATTTGTACCAAACCGAGCCGTCAGGAATTTATTTTGAATGGAAAGCCAATGCAACAGGGAGGTCAGCCAAGACTGTCCGTGAATTCTTGGAAAAACACTACACTCTCGAGGAGGTCGCAACAGAGCATGGTGCTGTCAAGGTATGCATCATTAGTTTGTCTTTTCATCTAAACTGATTGGCAAGTTAGTAAATATAATTCCAAAGTCTTATCTTGCCTGAAACCGCCATGTATTTGAGAATAGTGTTTTTTAAAGGTTTGTAGTGCGATTTAAAAAAATAAATTAATAAGAGGCAAGTCGTTAAGTGAAACCTCAGTCTTTTATTCATTGTTTTCTCGCTGATATTCACAATTTTTTGACAAATTCTTGTACAAATCATGCAAAAATTTGTCACATTCATTATTTCTGCCAATTTAGGAATAATGACTACAATTTTCACTTTAATTATGATCTCCCAATTCATTTGGAGTTTTAAATTTCAGTTTTTTGTTGATCTTTGAATCGTCATGTACAATGTAGAAAATTTTGCTTATGGACAAAATTTTAATTATTAATTTCGGAAGTACAGATATGCTGTGTAAATAAGCACACAAGTTATATTCTATATTCAACAAATTTTTGCAAAAAAGTCTAAGGAGTGATTTATTATATTACAATGAAGATTTTGTATTCACAACTCCACCAAGTAGTGAAAATATGAATTTTGAAGTAGACAAAAGACCCGAGAAAGCTTTTATGCACATATGAAAATAAAAGTACACATTAACATACTATAATGAAAATAATAGCATCTTTGATAAGTTCTTCGATAAATAGATAAGTTATAAATTCAAAAATGTTTATTTATGTGTTGCATTCGCATTCGTCTCCTTTTAATGGATCTGCATTTATAAAATGTTAAATTAAATCCTCAAACATGGACATCTTCCAGTAAGGTGGCTTTCATTATGTGTACAAATTAAGTCAATGCCCATACTAATTAAAATAAAAGAAAAGAGACATCACCTTTCACATTGTAAAATATGGCAATTCCGGGTGACTTACTTTATTGCCCGCTTTACCTTTCAGCTGGCCATTCGCGCTCTGCTTGAGGTAGTTCAATCTGGACAGAAGAACCTAGAAATAGCCGTCATGAGGCGCGGCAAACCCATTCAGATGTTGGATGCTGAGACAATTGACAGTTATGTTGTTGTAATCGAAAAAGAAAAGGAAGAAGAGGCAGAGAAGAAAAAACAGAAAAAGTGATCATAATTTTTTTTAATAAATTAATAATGTCTATTTGGTGAACTCACATTTTTTAAATTTAAATAAATATTGAAAAACAAAAATCATGCTCTTTTTTTTAACAACACTTATTTCAGACTCATTCATGTCATTGCCTTGACAATGGCATGTGGCACCGTGCCGAAACGTCGGCCTAGGTCTTCTAAGGGAGACCAATCACAGTTAACGCGAGAGATTCCAAAAACTACTGTTGTTCCATATAATCGTGCTCGCGGAAATCTCAAACAAAACATATATATATATATTTATTCTATGTAAATTATGACAAACATATTGTTACTTATAATATTGCAGTTTTAATTATTCACTAGTGCTTCAAATTTGCATCAGTCCATGCCATCATTTAACATTAATTCATACAATAACTATTTCAAATAAAAAATATTAATAAGTGCAATAAATAAAAATAATTTTAGGAAATATAATTAATTTTAAAACCAAGATATGTCATTTTTATAGTCAAATACAGTAAAACCCTGATAATTCAAAATTTGCAATCCGAAATTTTTAAAACCCACAAGTCCCAAAATGTTAATTTCAAAGTAGATTAGCCAAAGTAGATTCGAAAACTCCGGTAATTCGTAATTTGAATCATTTTTAGCCCTTTGCATCATAAATCAATACATTTCAGGTCAAATAATAAGAATTTTGAAATTTTTTTCAAAATTCAGGTCAAATAATAAGAATTTTGAAATTTTTTGAAATTCGACAAAATTATAAAAATGTTTTGAATTTTTCACCAGTGCGAACAGCTAATTTGTCATCAGGTACTTTAATAGAAATGTTGCGATCTTTGTATTAGCATAATAAATATCATATTTTCGAAATGATTCCTTGAAATATGTGAAAATACAGATGTTTTTCACAAAATGAATTACTTTTTCATGAGTTTTATGATTATTGGCGAATTTGTAACCTGATCACAATTTTTTTCTGTACCTTGAATTCCAAATAAACGGGGTTCCGCATAATTTGAAATGTTTTTTTTGAGTCCCTTGAATTTCCTACAGTCATTTTTTTCACATAAAATCGTATTCTGGCTAACTGATTTCCTTTGTACATTCGATAAAACAATATTTTATGTCTTTGGAATTAGCCTGTATTTACGATCATCAAGAGGACATTAAGTTAATACGACCAATAATGTTTATTAAAAAAAAAACACATTGTTGATTTTTTTCTTATAGCGCATGCATTATGTAGATAGACTATCATAGTGTACCCATACAATTGATGACAGCTAATTGCACTCCCATATAAATACTTATATCTAGTGTAGAAAGATTTAAATGCCATTTTTACTTAGTCTTTTGATAAAAAAATATTGCATGTATTAATATAACTTTTTTAGAACATAGTTCATTAAATATAATAGTAGGTATTTCAGTTTTTTACCGAAAACCTTAATTAAAAATAAATGTCATTATATTCTTGCTAATGTGTTGATATGTATTATATTTTTTAATTCAAAATTAATGTCTTCCGTAATAGAGGAAATCAGATTATTATGAGTTGAGTAAATCTATTGTTTTTGAGATTTGCGTATACAACTCCTTTAATTCGGTTCCATATTCTTGCCTGGTAATTATATCTTTTAAGATTTCTTTGTACTCCCACGGCTCTCCAAATGATTCTGTGCGTAATTCTTCTTTGTCTTTACCGCTAACGTCCTAGAAAGTATAGTTCAACAATAATTCAGAATATCGTTTCATGAAGATCACGGTATATAAAATTGTCACATCATGAAGGACATAGTTTTATATTACGAACGTCTGAAATCATTTTTTTTAAATGAATACTTTGGGAGGTAATAAATCCCCAAGGATCTATATTGCTAATTCACTTCCTATAAACCAGCAAGTTAGTCGTATTTTCCTTAAGGCGGTTCATACAAATTTCAAGCTGTCAAAAGAGGCGATATGCATCGATAGATCATGCTACTTCAATACGAGATCGAGACATGAACAAACGTCATATCAAATAAACTTTGCACGAGCGTATATTTACATGTCATTGAAAGACAGAAAGGTTGCGAGGAAACGAGACAACCATACGGAGTACCGACGTATAAAATATGTGGGAACGCAAGTCATGTTCGCGTACTATTATTAGAATTTTAAATGTTTTAAGTTTAGAATTTACAAAAGCGTATTTATATTTCTTCAATAATTTTTGTGTTGTAAAAAAATAGTAAACGACAATTTTTCTTATATCACTGTTTTTTAATTTAAATCTTGTGTCACATAAGCAGATTTAGATATTAGGTCTTTACATATGAAATTGGCGTTTAGTATGGGAGGAACATAAAGCCGATTTTTTTTTAATTATAATATATTTATTTAATCAAAGTATGTACCATTGCTATCTATGCACTTTTGCCATCTCATAGGTAGTTCATCGATCCCTTTACTAAAAAAACCATTCGGACGGGAATCAATAAAATCTTGAAGGCGGTTTGGACTGCCCCATCGGAGTTGAATTTTTTCCTTTGCAAGAAGTTATCCAAATTTCGAAAAAAATGGTAATCTGTTGGGGCAAGGTCCGGAGAGTACGGTGGATGTCTTAGACATTCCAATTGAAGCTCCTCTAATTTGGTAGCCGTCTATTGTGCAGTGTGTGGTCTAGCGTTATCATGAAGCAGCAGTGGCCTAGAGCGATTAACCAGCCTCGGTTGTTTAGCAGCTAGCTTTTCCATCATGGTTTGCAGTTGCTGACAATAGACATCTGCCGTAATCGTCTGGCCAGATTTAAGAAAGCGAACGACACCAGCACTAGTCCACCAAACGCTCACAAGTAACTTTTTTGGAGTCAATTTTCGCTTGGGGCATGGTTTGGCTGGTTCGGCAGGGTTCAGCCATTGCGATGAGCGCCTCCGATTATCGTACAGGATCCACTTTTCATCACAGGTAATGATTCGATTTAAAATCCCTTCAGTATTGTGCCGGTTGAGTAATGCAACGCAGCAGTCAACGCGCGTTTGTTGATTTGCTTCACTTAATTCGTGAGGTACCCACCTTTCAAGCTTTTTCACCTTACCAATTTGCTTCAAGTGGATTAAAACAGTTTTATCACTAACACCGCAGCCTGCAGCTAACTCGGATGTAGTTTGCGATGGATCCGCTTCCACAATAGCCTTCAATTCTTCATTATCAACTTTGGTCTCCGGCCGTCCACGGGGCTTGTTCTGCAGGTCGAAATTTCCAGAACGAAAACGTTGGAACCAAAAACGCACTGTGTTTTCTTTTGCGGCACCGTCGCCATACACATCATTAATCCTTCGAGCCGTTTCTGCAGCACTGGTGCCACGGTGGAACTCGTACTCGTAAATAACGCGATATTTCAAGTTTTTCATTTTGTAAACTGAGTGACGCAAAGAAAAAAACAATTGAGGAAAAAACAAATGAATTTTAATTTTCAAAACACAAATACATGAGTAAATAGCTGTATAAATTTGGATTTGGAATTCCTAACCAAAGAGAAGATATTTGAGATCAAATTTGCCAGTACGGCAAAATGCCAATTTCATATGTAAGGACCTAATATTATTTTGACTTCCGACTGAAATGTCGAAACACCTGTGAATTTAATTCATTTCAAATATTTTTTTATCTAAAATAAACCAAAAACTACTCCAACAATATGTATTGAATTAAAAAGAAAATTAACAACCATTTATCTATATTTTAAAAATTATGTCGTAAATTAATATCTTACTTGACTTTATAAATTACAATGACATCTTCGCGAATATACCGCCGCCTACAAGGTCACAAAGCTCGCGTATGACAGACATTCTGACGAGCGTTCAATGTGAGTTAATCAGGAGAAAAGCAAAATAATATTAAATTAGTTTAAAAAAAAACTTATTATCTGCGACAAATAGATTGCTTTCGAATATATAACATGGTATCATTTTGAACTAATGTCAAATTTGGCATAAAAACACGTTTAAAGTGATTTTTTTATGAAAAAGTGTATGGACTACAGAGGAACGTCCGCCTCTTCCGCACGGCACTGATTCAAAACTGCGCTATTTCTTGACACATTTCACACTTTAGAATTTTTATTTTAAAATAATAATTAACGTATTTTTAATAAAAAATGTAGCTTTTTAATAGTGAATGAAGACTCAAAGTGCGAATATAGATACAATATATCGTTTAAAATCATCTTTTTATATGAATAAACAATATTTGAAAAGCATCAAAATCGTAAAAATTTCTAGCATCTTTGAAACATTATAATTTTTATTAATATTGAATATTTCTTAATATCCTACGTACGGATTCTAGATAATTAAGTAAACTTTATGCGTATAAAAAAAACATATTATGCTTACATACAAATTTTCAACGAACGAATCTCCTCCCGGGAACATTAAAAACGTTTTTTTTGCCGCGGCCTGTGGATTAATGCCTATATTTTTCTTATTTATTGTAAAAAATGTTCAGTTTATTACTTTTATATAAGAACAAAGGTTCTATCTAAGTTATCGCCCTAAAAAAATTGCAATCTATCATATAAATTATGATATAAATGAATAATAAAAACCCACATTTTCGTAAAAAACGCCGAAATATGCATTCGCAGTGAATGTCTAGCCTTTAGTTGTACCGTGGTAGGTCGCCTAAATTAACCGCCTTAACTCGAGATCTTAACATAGTTTGAAAAATGATTGAGTATTTTGTTGGAATTGAATTTTAAATATGTATTGTTATTATAATACAACTGGAGCATATATGTTGTACGATGATGGACGGATCGCCACCATCGCACGCGGGTCGGGAATTAGGAAAGAAATAATTTCCTTCCCAATTTTCGCCGATAATGATTGATAATATTCTGACACTCGAGATACACCAGGCCAACGCTAGCTATAATCCACAGTGGACAAATTGTACTTACAGCTTTCCTTTCAATCCTCAATTGTTCTGGCTTCGTCGAATCTGGAACAGATTCTGTCTCTTCCGGAAGGCTAATTCGAACTGATTCTTCATTGGATTTGGGTGCCATACGAAGAAGAATGTCAGTTCTCACCGAAAAAAGGTCACCGACACGCTTTTCAACTGTCACTGGGCGGATTTTAAAAAATTTGAATCCTGGCTAGCGGTTGGCACAGAACACATCGGGTACCAGACCCGACTAATCAAAATCATTGCGCGGCCCGCGCGTGGCGGTCACGAAACATATGTAATGTAACAATTAAAATAATCACCCACCTCTTGATCTGGTAAAGGATTCTCCATTTTTATTGCCTCGTTTGCCCGGTCAAAGAATATTTCACTCTCTGTAAATGCGATGTCATCGGTGATCTGATTCCACTCACAGTGCGACGTGCTCTGCATCGTATTCTGATTGGGATCGTTGTGATCCAGCACTTCCACCACCACCATATTATTATTTAAGAAGGATTTGTAGTCTATCAGTTGAGGTTGTTCACCTATCAGACAGTCATCGTTCTCCAGCGGAATATCGTGCGTGGTTACGCCAAAAATTTCCTCGATGACAGGTGCATTCATATCTTCAGATTCTCTGATGAAATAAAACAAATTAACACTATTATTGATATTGTGAGCCTGAATCATAGGAACATACATCTTGTTACACTAGGTCAGAATCATGTTCCCTCATAGCCCAGTGGGCATGATATTTGATGTTTTCCCATGGTTTCCCACACCGAGGGTTCCAGGTTTGTTTCCCAGTGAGGTCACAATAAATCTATGTGATTTACTCAAGCGTGGGTGTAACGATTTCATCAATCGGGCCTCTTAGCCTGTTGAAGCATTAAAAAAATAAAACCTACATACAATTCTGTTTGTTGTAAAGTCTGCCACACCAGATTAAATCTACAACTATAGTAAATTCTTAATAAAATGACCACATCACACATGGAATGGTCAGTAAACATCACATTTCTGGCACATAAGATGATGAACAGCAAGAAAAATTATCTTTTAATTGCTGCCGGGGAACAATGCATGAATCTTTTTAGTGTAAAATATGTCAATAAAAATTAGTTTACAAAATGAATATTCAATTAAATTAATTGATTGAGTGAGTGCACACAATTCTATTTCTGATACATAACTCTCACCTCATCCCCCGAATTTGTACATCTTGCATGAGAGCTTGTCGATTGTTGACATCTTCCAGTATCTAATTAACCTGGTAAATCTTCTGCGACCGCCCACTCTTTCTAGTACCATCAACATTTGCATATATCTTTCTGACCATTCTTTTGCCGATTTGCTACTCACGCGCCTATTCTCATTTCCGTCGCATTTAGTCTACTTTTGTTCCTCTTCTAACAACTCTAGGTTTCACTTCCATACATCAGTGTTGGTACCAGAATTCCATTGTGTACCGCAAGTCTTGTCTCGGTTGACATGTTTCTATTAGAAATTATTTAATTTAAAGCATCATTCACCAATTCGATTTTTTTTTAACAAATTGGATGGTTTAATAAAGTAAGACAAAAAAATAATTTTTACAGATTCAAGAGTATACCGTCAATATTATTTTCAGATATGTTATTGAAACAAACTCACCTAAAATTCTCAATATAAGTAGACAGACTCATCTCTTCTCCGTAATTGTCATTTGGTAAGATAGAATTATATTGGGAAGAAACTGAAATAGAGGAATAAACAGGAAATGTGGTAAAGGATTAGAAAGATGTGTTAAATTATGTGTGTTGTTGGATGAGGGAATTCAGTTAAAAATAATAGAGAAATAATAAATAATAGAAACTAACTTTGAGGAGTTTTACTGATCCAAGAGATGGGCAGTGTAGCGCCCTCCAGCCTTTCATTGTATTCAGTCCTCAGAGTGCCTGAGAATAAAATTTACGCATATACAAATATAAATTTTCGTACGCATTGAAATATATCTTGATTATCATTAGTTTTATTTAATTCAGTAACAGTCTCATTTTCAAATAAAAAAGGAAACAGGGAATATATATATATATATATATCTTTTAAACGGGTTAACACTCTTCAATTGTTCCAAACATAATGCATTGATGAATCCAAGTAGGCCAAAATCGCAATTGATAATCCCGAAATTCAAGCATGCCCTCTAAAAGATCGGAAAGAACAAATAGATACAGCGAAGAGGGACCCACTGCATACACAGGGCCATTTTATGAGCAATAGCTCCCATATTGGCCCTACACTTTCGCCACCCAATTTGGCATTATTTTAATGCTTAAATGGTCATCCTCGCTACGTCGCTGACACTGTGTAGGCGGCGCGGCAAGATGACCATACAAAACCTCTTCGCTGTCTCTGTGGTGCAGGGATGAGGAAATTACAATAGTTACAATAGGCATGATGACAGATTTTTAAATAACCTTCTATAATAATGTAGGTACACATCTACTATTACTGAAAATAACATTATTTCAGTAATAAACTAAGTTTTTATAAAAATAATTGAATTTTCATCTACCTATTTTTAATTTCGCGCAAAAACACCAGCAGGTGTCATGGTGTCTACGTCACGTCATGATTGATCACACAGTGATGATTACTTAGGCGTGATGTCAATTGCACTGACCGGTATTTCAGTTAAAATAGCCGATTGCAGAATCTGGATCATTTTATAGAATCCTTTCAAAATATTTTCTTCTCTAAAATCACATATTCTTTAATACTGTCATCATGCCTATTTAAAGGTACAATTTATATAAGATATTTATAAAGGAATCTTGGAACAAAAAATAGTATAAATTAAAATCACTGCCACAATCCAAAATGTCACGTTCTATGTAAATTGCATTTCAGTTTTCGACTTCTTTTTATTTCTGTCTCGATATTAATTAAAACATAACTGAACCTAATCACTTGGATGGTAATACACAATACATATATGCTTTTTGAATACATATATGATTTATAGCCATATTTAAATTGTGGCAGTGTTGTTCCAGAAATTGTTGAAAATTAAAGATATTGCAATTCAACAATAATTTGTATTACTTACAAATATTACTAGCTAAAGATATGGCAGTCTTAAATTATCATAAATACCAACCAGGCTGTCGATTCGGCGTTCGCACCCATTTTTCGGTTTGCGTCAGTGTTGTCCTAGGACTGTGAAGTAACAATTCGGTTGGAATTCAGTATTAAAGCTAATACTTAACCACAACATAAGAGCACATCAGCCCTGATGATGGACCCCTCAGTAAGATCCGAAACGTCAGCCAGAAGGGTCTTAAAAACAACTTTAAAACATGCAGAAAATTCAAATTCTTCACGATTCGATCACGATTTTTAGAAATCAGAAGCTTCTACTAAAATAAAAATTAATTGTTACCTTGTGGTTCATATGTTTCCTTAATATAACTGGGCGTTCTGTCATACTGCAGCGTGGCCCTGTAAAGCGCCTCCTGGAGAGCCTTGCGAGCCTTACGCAGTCGGAGGCTTCCGAAAGTTCGGTTAATTTTCAAATTTGTGTGTTTGTACTGTGAAATAATGTATAGGTGCATTTAATTTTAACAGTAATTATTAATATCAAAAAATGTAAAAGTGATTGGCATATATATAATACAATCCAAACAGATTAAAGAAATGTCTAAACTACTTCACAAATAGAGGAAGGAAAATAGAAGAAATCAGGCTGATGGACTTTGAAATAAATGAGTCCAATAAAACATCTCAGCCGACATTCACGCAATATATAAAAGTGCTTTGGAGAAATGTAAAAGATTAATTTAATTTAATAAAAGACGTTAGAAGTAGGAATCAAAAGAAGAATTGTAACAGAGAAAAGATTTATCAAAATTGGACAAGACTTGGAGAAACAAGGTAGGTGCAAAGAAAACAACAATGTGTCTGGTCAAGTTACATGCCTGCACAGAGTGGAGATATGGACAATAAGAGAAAACAAAAGATAGAGAATATACATTTTTGTAAAGTGCTGCAGATAAATTATTGAAGAGCCTATGGACAGCAAGAAGTGGTAATGCCTCCTTTCTGGAAGAGTTAAACATTAAGGAAAAGCATATGCATGAGACACATCATCCAATTTTTTGGACGCATCGTCCACAACCACTTTTAGATAACATGTGAAACTCCTTAAGGAATCAGATATTAACTAATAAATATTTTGTAACCAAACACCTGACATGTGGGGAAACAGGTTCAATAGTTAAAGAATGCTTTAATGACTCCATGATAGCCAAATGCAAAATAGAGACAGCCCGTGCATCTTTTAATAAGACGAAAAGTCTACTCTGTAATGACGACTTAAACTTGAAGCTCAGACAGGTTGACCAAATGCTATGTATGGTCAGTTCTACTTTACGGTGTTTAAGCAATGATGCTGAAGGTGAATATTCTGAATCGCCTAAGGGCGTTCGAAATGTGGATACATCGTAAAATGTTAAAGATATCCTGAACTGACATGACTAGTACTATTGAAGTTTTACGTAGAGCAAATACAAACAGACAGTTCAGTTACTCAACATAGTAAAGCTCCGTAAAATTTCATACTTTGACCATATGATGAGAGGTGAAAAGTACTCCATTCTTAGCTCATCATAAAGGGGAAGATTGAGGGTCGCAGAGGGGTCGGAAAGAGGCGGCATTCCTGGCTTCGAAACATCCGAGAGTGGACCGAGATAAGAAGCGTGGAAGAGTTGTTCCGCACTGCCCTGGACGGGGAAACTTCTCAGATGATCGCCGACGTCGGGGGACCCGACAGGGCACATGAAGAAGAAGAAGATAGCCATATATATTTTCATTTGGAAAATATGTCCAGATAATAACCTAGAAAAAGTAGAGTACCCAGAAACGTGGAAGGTTGAAGAGAAAGAAGACAATCTGCCGCTCACTGGACAGACCAGACTAACAGGTGTTGGGGTTCTCATTCACATTAACTCTTCAGACTGCACAGTGTAGGAATGAATGGAGAAAGATTGGCAAGAGCACAAACAAAAGGACATCTCATAGCGATCATGATTCTTAGAAATGAGAGCTGAAGAGAAGAAAAACTGTAGTCGGCATCAATATATTGTACAAATTTTGAGAGCAAATTTTTATTTGTGTTACTTATAGATAGCATTAAATAATTGAAATCTGTAATAGGAGAACCAATATAAAGCTTGATCTATTGTTAAAACCACTTTTTAGCGATAAATCATTGTTTGTGTAATTGTAATATAAAATAAATTTTATACACAAAAAAATTATAATAATAAAGATTAAAAAATGGTGAAAAGGTGAAAAATTAATTGAGAATATTGATGGATGTCTTAAAGGTATCTTGATAATTAATTTCTTTCTCTAAATTAAAATTAAGCATTTTTATAAAAGAAAAGATTTTTAATTGTGTGCAAATAAGGGCCGTTTGTATCAACTTGATTTATAATAATATTCGTTTAAATTTAAAGCAAAGATTTTTACGAAAATGGGTTATTTGATTGGTGAAAAATGCAAAAATCTATGATTTAAATGAAAAATCATAGTAAACCAAACTGATGCAACCGATACTAAGTAGTAGATTTTTACCACTGGATATTTGTGTGCCCAACAATCCACAATCATATAAAACCTCTGCAAAAATCCACTATTCCTCATCAATCCATCATTTTTTCCAAATTCTCACACCCAAGTTCATTTACCTATCCCAACAATCTAATTGTCCAATGAATGTATAAATTTATAAAACAACGTTCCATTCAACAAATCATTTTGCTTTGCTTGTCAATTTTGTTTGTATTTGTAGACAGATTATGTATTATCAATTATAATATACAGAATTTTAATAAATAAAATGAATCATAAAGCTTACCACAACATTATTAAACTTCTTCATATTCCAAGTTTTTCTTTTTATATTGTTCAATAACTCAGATTTTCCATGCTGGAAAAAATCATGCATATACTCATGTAGATCTGGATTACTTGAATTGCAAAGGGGGTCTTGCAAATGAGAAGTTACTTTTCGAAACCCGTATAAATTCAATTGTCTGATAAAACTCGATATGTGGGTTGTCTTGAAAATTGATTTATTACAGCGCAGATAGCGATCTAATACGCTGTAATTTAGTAAAATAGTTTGACCCAATGATCCCCAAATTATGGCATCTGTTTGTGCATTTAATAAATACCATAATTTTTGAGGAAATCGCAAATGCGTCAAACAACCGTCACCGTCGTCCTGAAACATTGTTAAATTCAACAAGTTGCAGATTTAAAAATAATTTGATAAAACTAAATTGCAGAACAATAGCAAAAAATGTGAGCGAGACAAACGAAAACTATGATTACTTTCAAACGTTTTTCTATATGTTCCAAATTTTGGCGCCACGATTTTTAAGGGAAAAAAATGTGTACAGAAGAAATATTTAAGTGCGGGTACCTACGGATAATCGTAATTGAGACAAAGTCATAGATAACATAATAATATAGATAAGACACTTAAAGTAGTAAAATCATCTATGGCTTTCCAGCAATTGAAAACCGCGCAGCGGCGGAAGGTTTTGGAACTAAACCAGGCCACGCCCCCTGCAAAATGGTGGGGGGTTAGGCGGTAGGTATTGGCGCCAATTTTAAATTTATATTTATTATTAGGCTTTAATTAAAAGATGGTTAGCTCATTAAAAAAATATTTATTTCAAAAAAATTAACATAAAATTAAATACATGTTAAGAAAACTGAATATATAAAATATTACGATTACAAAAATACATCAAGGTAATTGGTAAACAGTTGGAAAAGTCAAAACTACACAAAAATTACATTTTAATGAAAAAAAATATTACAATGTTAGTAAATACATATGTATATGTATTTTTTTATATAATAAGTCTTGTGGTCTTGACTTGAGATTATTTATTTTACAAATAAAGAATATTATTTAAGCATTGTGGTACAATGTAGTTTCAAAATTATAGCTTATATGACAAAAACATAGATGTCGCTATCATCATTTTTAATTATGAAAAATAAAAAGGAAAAAACCTGAAATTCTTTTAATTTAATAATAAAAAGCTTTACTTATTTAAAAGAGGATAATAATAATATTGTAATAATAATAATATTGTCCATCATCTTATTGCTCAGGCGTATATGACTAAAACGTGTATTTATTTAATAGAGTAGTAAATTATACCTAATTAGTCTGTAGATTAAAATTTCAAAAGGAAATTATTCTAAAATTACACATAAAAGATACTTTGTAATGCATAAACATACCATCATCATAATATAATTAACAAAATGTCAATTAACATGATATTTATATTACATTATTGTGTTTTACCTTTATGCAGTTAGAAAATATTACTTATATGCGAAAGAAAACATTTAGACATGATATGTTTAAATATAATATGTACAATACTAGTTTTAATGAACCTGTACCTACATAATCTGTTTTATTAAATTTATACTTATTTATATCATACTAAATGTAAAATATGTATTCATTGGATGGTGCACACATCAATTGAAAATGTTGTATATATATATTTTTTATTATCTTAAATTACAAAAATATAAGTTTCAAATGATAATTTCAAGACCAGCAGAGAAGACAAGTACATATGTAGACACAAAATGCAACAAACCTGTATGTTGTACGCTTTACAAAGCAGAATCTCTCTTCATTAAAATAATTAATCCAATATAAAACATGTTTCTTGAAATAAATGACCCTTCACATATTATAAAACTAGCAAATTAATACAAAACAAAAACCCACACGCAGTCTCTGTAAAAAATTATATCAATTTGATTTAATTCCTTCAAACCATATAAAGACAAACATTTCAACGGTCCCAACGTATACTGTCGAATCTGCAAAATTTCTATTTTCGCTTTACTATCTCAAAACATCTAATTTACTCTATATTTTTGGTGTTAAATAAAATTTGAGTTTTAGTTTTAAAAAAGCGAATTTTAAAGGAAAATTAAAAATATTTTTAACATTATCCGAAAATATAAGGCAAATCGGATAGTTTAAGTTAGTAAACAGAAAATCGAATTTTTGCAGATTCGACAGTATACAAAGGGACCGTCAATTTATAATGTGAAATCTAACATTAAATTATTTATTATATTTCTGTGTTCATTACATTTAAGAAATGAGGAATCAATTTTGGCCAATATCAATACACATATATGTAAATACAATTATAATTCGAATACCTACTATCATTTTATATTTGATAGTACCACATCCACCGTAATGGGTTTTTGTGGAGATAATATGAAAGATCAAACTGAAGTTAAAGTGAAGAGATTTGAAATACACAGAAATACTAAAGTTGTAAGGCATACATACTGGGCATTGACATTCCGATAAGATTAATTCTAGAAAGATAACTAGAAGCGCCAAAGCAGGAAATGTTTAAGATTAGAACTACATGCTACTGAAACAGTAACGAATTCATGATCCGATATAACTTTTTATGATTTTTACATTTTATTTATATTCTTATTTACAAATATGTATTTTAACCCCCCCTGGGCCGCGGACGCACATATCCGACAGGCACAAAATAATTTATTTATCGACGGCCGCGTATCGAATTTGAAAAACGTAATTTTTTCCCAATAGAGAAATCCTGTTGTGACCTGTCGCTCCATTTTCAACTCAAAAACATCACCGATTATATTTTAAATCAACAATCAAAACGGAAGTTTTTCTGCCGTCAAAATCGTATAGAGAAGTTGTAGATGTCGCCCCGATCGCGTGTTGTGCAATCGAAATTCAAATATTCCATCGTCAAGGTCACGCGCAATGTGCGCGGGAAATACGATTTATTTTTTTCGATTTTCGATTTATTTGTACACGTATATACAAATATATACGATATGTTTTGCGATATTTGTCAGTTTTTGTTGGTTTATGATTCAATTGAATACTAATAGTGATTTATTAACAAAAATACACGCAATTTTGTTGCGTTTATTTGAAATATGTGTGTGTGTGAAAGTGTATCATATTTATGTGTTATGAGTGCGATGTCCGGTCGTGTGCCGTGCCGTGCAACAAAATATATCACACAGAAGAAGATTATTATTATTAATAGTAGTGTTGTCTCTAATAAACAAATAAAAAAATTATTATTATTTTTCAGAAAATGTTGCGCTGGCAACATTATGGAAATTCAAAAAAAGATTATTTTTTTTACTTAAATGATAAAAAAATCATTGCGTTTCGACACTTACGATAAAATAATATGAATGTGTGTGTTTTTTTTTTAATATACGCATGTTTTCATGGTTTTTTCGTAAAAAGAAAAATCACAAAAAATGCCGAAAATTTACGGCCCACAACAAGTTAATATTACTGATTTATTTAACATAAATTAAAATGTATATTTTATGTCCGAGCATGTTGTTTGCAAGTCATCATCGACTAACAAAAGGTAAAAAAATATCAAGCAGTCCTAAACTTTAAGAATTCCCAAAATTTATACTTATTAAATGAGCAAATGTTTAATTAAGAATGTATAAAAGAAACTTTGTAAGGTTCACATTGCTTACATACATTCTACTCATAGAATATAAATTTTCAAGCACCTTTACATTTCGCATAACAAAATATCTAAAATGAAGTTTTTTGTCAAATAATTCACTCCCTAGTACTAATAGAGTTTGAGAACGACATTTTTTAGTAATTGAATCAATATTTATATATTCTTAAAATGACAATTGGATAACACAATTTTACTTAAATAAAAATTGAATAGGTTACATTAACTTAAATTTAAGCTCTCTTTTTGTACGGAAGACTAGATGATATTTTATTAAGTAGAAAAATACAAAGATTATCTTGCATTTCCATTTTGTTATATTTCTTGTTTTTAAAAATGTGCATATTCAAACCCATTTTAAAAAGGTATCTTTATAATATGCAGACTGAAAATATATTTTTAGCCTTCTTTTGAAGGTTTGATAACGTGGCTCCAAAAATGATTTCCATAAAAAATTATACTATTTTTTTTAAAACTTAACAAATTTCAAATTTTTAAGGAAAAAGAAAAATGGCATCTTCTGCAGCATATACCGATTACATCAACTCGATATGTTATTTTTATTTGTGTTGCATCAAAAGATTTGACATGCATACTTACAAACAACGACTTGATACAAAATTTTTATTCGATTCGCATGGCTTTAACTACTTTGATGCAAATCGAGAGCACACATTTAATTTTTTATTCCCTAATTTGACAATGTGTGAAAGCGAATTTGTGTAATCTAAGGTGCTTTCATTTGCTACTGAAGTTCTCCAAAGTCCTGTCGCTGTATCTTCCATACTTGATGCACTTTCTGTATGTCCATTGTCGTTGTGTAACATGTTCTCTCTGAAATATATATAGTAATGATATTATTACAAAGAATATGTATTCACTTTTAAGTGAAGTAATGCAACGAATCTATTCACACAAGTACAATTTAAAAATTACTACACAATTCTATAATTATTTGCATTTATGTATGTATCACATATATTATTATAATTTATTAATTGGTGCTTTTTTCAGGATGAGGATGGAAGGAATATTTATCTTTATAACTATATTATTTACTGGGCACAGATTTAAAGAACTGGGTACCCGTGCTCACAGAAAATAAGTAATTTGATATGCAAAAATTTAACTCTCTAAATGATATCAAAATTTTAATTTAGGTAAAAAATAAATGCCAATAGAATAAAACGTATTCTTCTATAAAAAGAAATACATTCAAAGTTGAGTAACCCACGTGTTGATCCAGATAGAATTGTTTAGAGTCCTATTTCTGACATTGTTATTATAGCATTCGACATGATGAAAACCTCAGCAACTCCAATACTTTCAATAGAATTACGTTGTTACAGAATTATGTTATGTATTATAAACATCAGCTATGGACAATATAGGCATTCTGTCTGGGGACACATAACCTATCAATAAAAGCAAATAAGTGTAGTAAATAAGATAAGTGCTAGCTTTCTTCTCTAGTGTCCTTTGGGATGAGACAGTATACTAACCATTTATGTTACAGTTTCTAAAATTAGGAGAATGTGTTTTAAAAAGCAAAATGTACTAACAATTCTGAAATTTTATAGTAAAAAAAAATACAGCATATACATATTGATTAATAAAAATAATTTAGCTGGAGAATTTCTTAAAAAAATAAACTAACCTTTTTTCGCACTGTAATTACAACTTGACATCCACACTTTCAATCGGAGAAGGCTGAATTATTTCTGCAGTTTCTGGAAATCGAGAATCGGCTGTTATTTTTTTAATATTAAGGTAAACAACAAAATGGAAGATTCTGAAAAGGAACAAAATGGAGATTCTGGTGGGATCACGTAGCCAGAATGGACAGTGAGACTCGTGCATACAGCAGCGAATGAAATCCCCTCTGGATGACGCCTACCGGGAAGACCACCGAAAAGATGGACAGATAGCTGGACCTCGTTATCCCAGGAGGCGTAGATTTCTGTAGTACAGATCAACAGATCTAATAAAAGAAAAAGAAGGAGAAGAACAAAATGGAAATCTCCAGTATCACAATATAAAAATATTGCTAAAACATTAACATATGAAAGCATTTTCATTATAAGTTCTTTATATGCAAAGTCTAGGTTTCCTAGATCTTTTTTCTAGATTTTATGTATGTACTAGTGATAATCGGTTATTCGTGATTCAGTTATTTAAGATCTGTATCCGATTGTATTGATGATTGCTAACTGAAATGTAACTATTGTCTACTACCGATGGTGGCCTGTCGAATTGCGAAAAATCGAATACCAATCGATACAATCAGATACAAATCTCAAATTATGGTCATTGTGTAACTGGTTGAAATACTATCACTAATGTGTTAAAAAATCTGAAACAGAACCTGAAGCTATAAATACAGTAATTATTTAGAAAACTATTAATTACTTTGCTAGTGTGTGTTAAAAAATATACTAGCCTTTTATGTTACTGATATTAAAATTTTTAAAATGTGTTTTAAAAAGGAAAATGTAGGTACCATAAATTCTGAAACTTTATCGTTAGAAAAAATACAGATGATATAAATAACTATACATTTATTTGTTATAGAATGTGATGAAAAATATAGGCACAAATATTGTACTAACCTTTTATAGCACTGTAACCACACTTTCTACCTATAGTTTCCTTCATCTGTGTATAATCATGGATTTTTCTGGATTACATCTGCGTATAACCAACATTTTCTGGAAATTAAGATTAGTTATTTAATTTAATATACTTATAGGTACACAGGTAAAACAAAAAAGGGATAAAGCATCACACAAGAAATACTTCAATACACAAATAATACTAAAAATATAATATTGTCTTCAGCCTGCGGTTTCAATGACTTAAATGAAAATGTAATGATTTAATACAAATAGGTAAATATTAATAAAATACAACTTTGTGATTACTGTAGGACAAATAGCTATTAATTAATACATATCAGAAATTTCTAGAAATTACGCTGGTAAAAATTTGTAAAAGTCACAGAACATAGGTAAAAGTTGAAAAATATACAAACCTGTTAATAAAAGCTAGACATATTCCTCTGGGATGATATACTTTTTTTGGACCCAAAGAAATTGGATTCTGCATTATATTAAAAACAAGTCACCGCATAATTACTTAGGTACCTCAAATGCATGTCAAAAAAAGCCATCTTTGCGATTTGGGAATATTACCGAATCTTAATAGATTATTTAAAAGATACCGTAACAAAGAAATAAACTCAAAAAGCGAACATTTCACCTGTATTATAACACTCGACAACGTCTGACAGCTTCCGTCGATGGTTATGTTTATATTTGTAATCGTTAAATGGTTTATTTTTATTGGTTTGCATTGTTTTACGCTAACGGTTTTTTTGGTAAGAATGGCTTTATGCAAAGCATGTAATTTTAGCAGCTTACGCGACACTAAATAAAAATGTATTTTTTATAAGCGTAATTTCTACGTACATCAAACAAGTGTCGCTATCTTTTTACTAGTTGGTATAAAATTATGATAACTCTACAATTCACCGATAAGACACACGGGTAGGTGTATTGAGACAGCGTACAATATGCATACAAGTTGACAAGTTGAGATTTGAGATATATACTCGCATCTCTTACAAAATAGAGTCATAACTTTGAAAAATTTAAAGATAGAAAAAACTAAGCTGATAAATCGTAAATTCATGTTTTTATTTCGTTTTTAAGTATTTGGATTTATGTTTAGAATACTATTTTATACTGTGACGAACTTTTTTTACAAAAAAATCGCGGAACGTTTGAATATTTTTTACACGTTGATACAAGATACCGCGTTATGATATCTTAATCAATTTATAGATTTTTTTAGAAAAGACATTACTTTCTAACTTTGAATATTTTTTAATGTTGGATTTTTAGTATGAAATTATCAAAAAATCGACGAGATTGAAAATACACAAAATATACTTTAAACTTTAAAATATACTTTTATGGCATTGAAATGCTTCCATAAATGTGAAATACTTCCATAAAATGGAAATAAAAAGCATTATGGCACTTTTTACCTTTTTGGGTTTTGATGCGTCTATGCTACGATTTAAAATCATCACACATTTATTTATTGTTGTCGATTTACCTCTTTAGGAACCAATAACTTTCACAAATATTTTCTATCTCCGTTAGTTATTTTACTTGTGCACTTTAGACGACACTTTTCATTACGTTGCGGCCTTATAGCTTATATTATGAAGATAAATAAATGAATAGATTTAATTTTGCATTTGTTTCGCTTCCGTTTTTTGGCAACACACTTTATTTTTAGTATTGTTTAGCCGTTGAAGATTTTGATGGCAATATTATTATATGGATATTATTCTTTCCAGCCGCGGGAAAAGAAAGTAATCAATGTCCACGACTTTCAAATTTCTTCCCGGATTCCGGCTGGAACCCACCAATTATTTTATCGTACGAAACAAGGAATTAAAATACGAAATGACTATGTAAATTAAGCAACGAAGAGGAAACTTCTTCGAAAAAATAGCGATCAAAAAGAGGAATAAAAATATAAAATTACAAACACGAAGCTACTTATTGTCGCTTTGAAAAATATTACGAAAAATGCCTTCCTTTTTCTAAGAATTTTCCCTTTTATTCTCTCCGAGATTTATTTTGCCAAACAAAATATAAAATTACAATATAACATGTACGTTCTAAATATTTCTTCATTCAAAATTTTCAATATTTAAACTATAAATTGTCGAGTTCTTACTCGCATAAAATAATAAATAAAACACACCATTTTTATTAAATCAATAAACAAATATGAACATTATATGAAACAATTTCAATTTTTCAGCATTTTAATTATAAAGTGTTTTGCCAAATCATTCTATAAATATTTTGGAGGAAGCAGATATCTTAATTTACGTGGATGAAATAGCTCAGGCGACTTCTAGAAACACGGGTCGGACTGGATGACATCTGAATTGTGACAGAGTCATTGGGCCTTTAGAAGATGACTTATCTTAACCCAATGAAAATTGATCAGAAGCATCACTTGCAGTAGGTACCGAACCGAGACATATAAACTTCAATGTTATAGGCTGAATTGTTTCATTGACCTCCCAGTATTAGTTTCCCTCACCAATGATATTGCTTTCTTTTAGCATTAGTAACAGTCGACACATACCTTTAGGAATCTGATTAGAATTATTTATGTGCAAAAAACGATTAAAATGTACTATCAAAGAACCAAATAAAACGGTTCGAACTTATATTATTTGGCAATTGTCCGGTCCTCGACTACCTACCGCCGCGAGTCTATCCGTAATCTGACCCGTGTCCGCCAATCACGGGCACCACACAGCTGATCAGTGATCTGCTCCCGGTTGACTAAAGAGACCAACCATCCTGTCGCCGGTCGCCGTAGCACACGCAAGTGATATTCCTGTAAATTGTCACAAAAAATAACAATATTTAACCGTGAGTATCATTTGCATCTATCTAGATTTGCTCATTCCTGCACACTTTGCATACATACTACATACGCGACACTCACTGAACACACGCCACATGCTGACACGAGAGGACTCTTCTGGACGGGTGGGAATCCTCTCCAAATACATACATAACCCCCCAAAAATTCATCCCCGAACCGGATGTGGTGTGGAATTTTTTCGATGAAGGAATTAAGTGATTAATTGGACTAGTTATAGAATACAATTATACAAATACTTAGGACTCATCGTAGACAGACACCTCAAATAGAGCATTCATATAGACACAGTAATTGACTCTACGACTAGGCCCGGTTGTTTCAAGTTCGATCAAAGTAAGCGGAAATACTGGCTTAAACTGAGCTTAACCTCGAGGTCACGCGAAATCTCGAAGAATTGAGTTGTTTCAAATTTAAAATCGGATTAGGGGTGTTGCAATTGTGTAAAATAAAAATCATAGACAAATGCACGCCAAAATAATTTTGCATATGGCAACACATAATTTAAATTTCATTTGACAGCAAGCAGATCAAAGCAGATGTTTCGAAACATGTCATCAACAATGCTGTTTTACTGAAGATTTCCACAAGAAGATGAAAGGAGACTAGTGGGCCGCATTACGCAACTAATTTAATGTTTTGTTGCTTTGTTCCCACCTAAATGCGTACTGTCCAACAGATTTTCGAAGTAGATTCGAGAATACGATGAAAAGCGCCAGGAAGGTTAGTTATTGACGAAATTAAATGTTATCTTACCTATTTAGTGTTTGCAAGAACAATATGTTTTTATTTGATCTGTATTGTATTTCTTTAGTTTTTCTGTTTATAACCTTTTCTTTGTTTGCAGGTAATAAGAAAAGTGAATCCAAAGCCTACGACTGATATGCAGAATAAATTATATGTGGTTCAGTTAGATATTTTCAAAACCCAACTATCTAAAGAATCGGCAGGAAATTCACGAAGTTGTTTTGGAAAGGCATAATGCCAAAAGAGATCTGGCTTAATTTTATTACAAGTTGTATTTTTTATTAAAATATTCATTTTCCTGTTAATAGGTAGGTATATAAAATACAATAAAATAAAAGAATTTCATACACCGAATATATTGTTTTATTACTATTATTCCGCGGACGTCCTCTGCTTCTGATGCTTTCGACAAACAATTTTCCTTGCCATCCTTTCTTTGCTCATCTGTTCCACATGACCAAACCAGTGGCCATGTCACTGGCTCTGCATACTGAGAATTCCGAGTTCGATTCCCGGTGAGGTCGCAATACATCTTTCTGATTTCTTTAAAATCTAGGTGTTCTTGTCAGACCGCCATTAAAATTGGGCCTTCAGGCCCATTGTAGCATTAAAAATTGCTGTACATTTGGTTTGAGGGCATAATCCCGGTCTCCTACAATATAGCAATTACCAATTCCTTCGAATCTCAGCCCAGACTAGGAAGTTAGTCCTATTTTCATAGCACAAGCGTTTAGCTTAGTTTGAAAATAGTAAGAATATTGATGTGACACGTATTCCGTGTTCGCATCTCTATTTATTTAAAAAAAAAAAAAAAATCTGGTACCTAGTACCGTTTGTCGTAACTTGATATTTTGTTTGGACATAATGACAAATATATTTCTGATTTTTATAGTGCTCTTCGGCTGACTAAAATGTGGCCTGTGGTCAGCCATTGCTCTGGTAATGACTGACACTATCCGCAGTCCAAGAAGCAGTGTTCCAGATAAACCACTTACGCACCTTTCATGGATATAAATGTAAAATTATCAAAACCCGAGTGAAATAGAAACCTTGAAAAAAAATATTGTCGACAATGCCCTGCGGTAAAATTCATTTAGAGTTGCGGAAAAATCAATTTCTTCTGACAAAAAAGTATTGTTCGAGATCTAAGTAAAGTATTTCTCCTGTTAAGGATATACTGTAGGATCAGTTGATCGACAGAAAAGCCTGCGTCACCCTACATAATATTGTACATTTCGACACTGTGTATGTAAATTGTCGAAAAATTAGTAAAAAAATATTTTATTGACAGATGTCAATTACATTGCGCAGTGCGCATGTGCGACTCTGACCGAGAGTTTAATCTAAAATTTCCGCTCAGAATTCTCTGACAGATTTCGCTTAATCCGATTTGAAACAACCCGTTTTTGAAAAAAGTACTAAAAATTTCAGTTTAAACTCTACGCTTACTTTGATCGAACTTGAAACAACCGGGCCTAAACTGACTAGCCTTCCACAAATTACACGAAATCACACCGAAGATCATACAAATTATGATGTATGGGGCATACGTTAAGAGTAGAATAGGATATATGATACCCTTCTGGGGAACCTGAAACAAGACAAACCTAAACATACTCCAATGACAGCAAAATAATATATTGAAAATTGTCTACAATTTGAAATACCTGACATCAACTGAAACGGTTTATTATTTTGGTTTATTTGCGAAACACTAAAACTCATTCACAAGCTAAAAATGGCGAAATACAAAACGAAGACATTAAATTACACAAAATACACGAAAATGATCAACACTATACTAGAACGGCTTAAAATTATACAATGACTCTAATATATATATATATATATGTGTGTAAATATTGAGATTTTCGCCGTTTATAAACAAAATTAACATAAATTAATTATTCATTATTACATTTTTTTATAATATATGTGTAAAAACATATCCTTAAATAAAATACCACTAACCAAAATACAAATTTCTTTTGGATTTTATGGATGACAATTTGAACGTACCTCAGTAATTGCGGAACAAAATATTTACCACAGTAGTTAAAGGTAAACGTTAAATATTGTTTATTAATTCAGTCATTATCACGAGGAACTAAAACATTTTAAACGAGCATAAAATATATAGATATTCTATAACCATGAGATATGTAAGAGTACCAAAATTTTTAAATAAATACGAAATATAACATAGATTTTATCTCAAAGGAAGACTCATTTCTAAAGACGAAACCAGCATTCATTAAATACAAATTACGTTACAACTTGAAAGTACATAAAACTCAATCAAAATTTATTTTTAAATGCGTCCTTTATCAGATAAACAAAGACGAGGAACTATATCAACAACAGTCACTTTTCAATTGATGGCTATCGGTTGTATTCTGAAATAAGCAATATTGCTATTTCTGTATCTCGACAGTTGTTTTATAACATTTAATCGCCGCCAATTTTGACGTTTTAAGTTTGAAAGGTTTGAAATTAATGAATTCAATCAATCAGAAAGGTCTAAAACGTAAACAAATAATTTATTCACACTCATGAATGATGATTTTTCTAATTGATTAAATTCATTAATCTTTAACCTATCTAACTTAAAACTTCAAAATTGGCGGCATTACAATGATTAACAATAACTGTCAAGATACAGAAATAAGAAAATTGCTTATTTCAGAATATAGGCCGTATATTTGAGATGGAGATCATGATAAATGTACACGTCTGCCCAACATAAAGGCAAAAATGACGCTGTTCGAGAATAAGGTTGTAAAAATCAGTATCAGTGTAATTGTGGAACAACTATTATCATAACAGTAAAACGAGCAATTTTTAGCAAATATATTTTTGTGAATATTTCTGTATACTTACTTAACTACAAATTATTTTTTTGAGTTATGACTTTTTTATCGCACGTGCGACATGTCAGAATCGAGAGAGAGAGAAAACAAATATTCAAATTTATCAATGTTGTGCTTTCTCGATGTAATAATTACTTTTTTTAGGTATTCTAATGTTAAAAATTTGCACTGCAATATTGCATAAGCATTACACGCTTTGATTTTTATAACGTATACTCGAAATCATATCCTTATTGCTCGGTTTTTCAGGGCATTTCGGGCACAATTCAATCATTTTTATCGTAACGTTCTGTTCGTCTATATTATGTCTAAAATAAGAATCATTATTAAGTTCATGTTCACAAAGAAACTTAAATATTTATACATTGATAGTTGTACGCTGTATTCTATAAAATATATTCTTTTTGACCTCCTTTTGAGATTAATCAATAAAAATGACAAATAACGAACAATTTTACGTCAAAATAAGTAACATTTTCTCAGAAATTGATTACTAATAAAACACCAAATAATATTAAAATACTTGTATCTTGACGGTATTTTTTCGTTTTTCAACCTGGGTATAAAGAAAGAATTTAGGAATATGTATACACAGGTATATACTATTTTACGTAAATGTATGACAGTAATGAACATTGAAAAATGAGATGATAACGGATTTTTTTTTTTACATTTTATTCGAGGCTCAAACCATCTTGCATTAAAACTGCGATGAAAAATATAATTCAACCTTCAAACCATTTTATTTGAGGCTCAAACCATGCCTTCTACGATTCTTGTTTGTGTGATGCACGTATAGATGGCATTGGACGATAGGCCAAAATCGGGCGCGATGGTGCTGCAGTAGCGACAAGGTACATAACTATAATGGCGGCCCTCTGTTGGAAATTTCTGTAAATTACGTTGTATGGACTGTCCGGACCCTGGCTTTCACTGTCACTGTACGTCTATGGTCACCGTCTCTTTTCTATGCTGTCATCTGTCACATGACACATGTCACAATGGAAGTCATAGATATGGAATATACATACTATTATTATTATTGATAGATACTCACTCGTTACAAAAATCGTTACAAACATTGGCGTCGTAAAATGACAGACGATGAAACTCAAAGACTTATACCATACATTCCTCCTCAAAATTATGGAGAATCATCGCGATGGGTATATAATAGTTTTTATTATTTTTTTTTTTTTAATAGAAATGCGAAAATAGAATACGTGTCGCATCAATATGCTTACGATTTTCAAACTAAGCTAAACATTCGTGCTATGAAAATAGGATTATCTTGCTGGTGTCCTGGAATAGGACTTGAACCACTGACCACTGTATCAGTAGGCGAGAGCCATAACCACTACACTAACAAACTACTCAAGCTATTAACTCAACATTCATACTGTGAATATGCATTCTGGGAATTAAATCTACGCATAATTTTAGATTCAAAATGCAATAAAAATAATATATTACTTTTTACATGTGTACGCATTATTTTATTACTACCCCGGAGAGTTTAAAATGTTGAAATTATTGTCAATTTTCTTTTTAGTGCTTTTCATTTTTTTAGATTTAACTCTTTATAAGCTTTCTCTTTTATTTTGTGCATTCTCAAAATTCATTTTCCTTTACGAATCATCGTTGTGTATAAAAACTTTTTTTTTCAATATTATGCGATACTGGATTTCTTACTTTTCCTGAACTTGTGCATTATTTATATTAAGAATTATGTTATTTTACTCATCTCTTTTCATAAAGTTCACATTTGTTGTGCAAAAAATATAATAAAATGCCTTTTTTTCAGAGGGCAGATACTCCCAGTGCAATGGAGGAACCTCGAATTGGCATTTCGCAGGTGCATCTGGTTCCTGACCAAGGAAAGAAACTTCCTCAATACAGAGCAGCCATAGCAGGTAGGTCCTACTTATCAAAAGGCGGTAAAACCAGAGTTAAAAAAAATCTAATTTTTATACAAATTTTTTTTATGTGTATATCGGATATATATGAAAAATTGGATTTTTCTCCTTTTTTGCACACGTCAATTGATACGAACTCGAATGAATTATTATTTATTAAATAATTTAATTGCATACTTAAAAATTGCTAATAAATGCAATTATTATAAATAAGTTATAAAAGTTGCTCTTTCTAATGTAGTGTTATGGGTGTTTGTTTTCTTGTGTGAAAAAAAAACCGGTTTATATGAAACAAATTAAACTAAAAAACAACTGTAGCACTTTTAAAATACAACTAGTACCAACCGCAGATATCAAAAAAAGACATGTAGAATTTTTTTTAAATACATCTAGCGCCATCTAGTAACGACCACAGATATTGAAAAAAACAACTTGTAGCATTTTTTATAATACAACTAGCGCTATCTATTAAAGACCGCTGAAAGTTTTTTGGATATATGTATATCAAGAATAAAAATCAAGCCATAAATATCGTGATATATATCCTCGAACCCTGGGTAAAACATACAGCATATAAACATATTTGTACTGTATGGAATTTTTTCATAAAAAATGCTCGCATTTCCAAATTTGCTCAACTTTTGAAACTATTATCGAGATGAGACCAATCCATTTTTTAAATAAATTATATAAACATTCAAAATACTTACATTTGAATGTTATAACCACAGAACATGGTTATAACAATCTATTTAAAAGGATATATAAAGTACATCATCAAAGTTAATGTTACTGAAGAAATTATTTCTAGAAATAAACAAGCATTTATTTAAAAAATATATAAGTATTTATATTTTTATTATTTAGGTTGGATGGCATGGAACATAATTTTAAAAAAAAACATGTTGCATGTATGGCACCACTTCTGCATAGAGTATGATTGTTCTATACATTTCTTTCTCATTCATGCCTATGAAAATACTAAATACCCATAATGATTTGTATGTTACAGTCCGCCTGCTCCTCTTGTAAATGTAACAAGATTTTTTGCATTGTATTTTTAACCTAGTTTTGTGACACATCTAGATCGGGGAGCCTCCGACAAAACATTTTGTATGCACACATCACAGGATGTTCAATCATTATTATAGTAGAAAAAATGTACTGAAAAAATTCATCTAAAAAAAATTATTCGGTTGCACAGAATTGAAGATGTTCCAAATTTGTATCTAGGTCCCATTCAATATTTTTTTGATAAATAGATTTTTTTCTATATATTTTCTATTAGATATATCTAATTTGTTTTAAATAACACAACTGCAATAGAACCTCGTTAATTCGAAATAATTTAAGGAACCTAATAAAACATTTCCAATTATGCACAACCCCTATAATTCGAAATTCAAGGTACCAGAAATAATTTTGAAACTTTTTTTTGAAAATTTGCAAAAATCATAAAACTCCTGAAAAAAACTTTATTAATTTATTGAAAAATTTACATATTTTTTTATATTTCAAGAAATCATTTAAAAGGCGCAATAATTACAATAAAACAAAGCGATGATGATAGCCTTGCCAAGTAATAATTACTAATGTCGGTGATAACTTGTAATAAAACATTTTATTTTATTTGAATATTTTGTATGCATGTATCTTGGGAGACCGCTAAGTTATTCCTATATTCATAGCCCAAGTGAAGCTTAGCTTATACTTAAAATAGTACAAATATTAATGTGATCTAAAGTCTTGGATTCCCAGTGACACAGAATTGGACGTTGTATATGCATTATTATTTATTTATTTATACGCCAATCGGCTATATACATTGATTTTACAAAAATAATAGACTTAAATGAATGGATTAGAAAAATTGCACATACATAAAAAACAATACTAGCATAGTAACAACATATAATCATATAGGGTTGAGGGTAATTTTAATACTGTGATAACAATCTTTTTGCCGCTGATGAGAATGAGACGTATGATTCATCGAAGAAGTTGATATCAACACAGTGGCTATTCACCAGATTGGCAATCCTATTTCTTGGGCCATTGTACACGTAACTTTTTGTGGATTTAGTGGTTTCTAACAATCTACACACTCTTAGATCCGGCCTAGCAGTGATAATGCCAAATTGTTCCAGGATCTCGGGCGAGTATCTGTCCGTTGACAGATTTGTAGAAGAAGGTCAGGTCAGACAATTGTCTTCGAGTGATTAGTTTGCTGATTCTAAATCTGTTATATACGTTCTCAATATCTCCTGGTGATCGTGTACGATAGGCGATGCATTTACATAGTTTGCGTTGTATTCCTTCAAGCTGATTGATTAGTTTATTGGTATTTATGTGAAATTATTGATGAAGTTATGACATTTCTAGTTTTAATTTTATTCTCCGCTTGCAAAGGAGAAGTCTGCAAAACCATCAGTGTCATATATTTTAATACTTTAACAAAATTATAAATAAAAATAAATTTTACGAAGATTAATAATGCCAATTGTATTTGTTTATTATTTCAGCTACTTTGGGTGCCCTTGCAACTGGCACAGTCCTCGGCTGGTCTGCTCCCGCAACACCTAGGCTAAAGGATGGAGAATATGGATTCACCGTATCCGAAAGTGAGTCTGCTTGGATCGGTTCATTGGCGACCCTGGGAGCAGCGTTTATTTGTATTCCAGTAGGATTTATAATGGATAAACTTGGAAGAAAATTTACTATGTTATTATTGGTTATACCTTTTGTAATTGGTTGGATATTTTTGATCACAGCTGTAAATGTTCCAATGTTAATGGTTGGCAGATTTATAGTTGGTCTTGCGGGCGGAGCTTTCTGTGTCACAGCTCCCACGTATACAAGTGAAATTGCGGAAGATTCTATTCGTGGTACCTTAGGAAGTTTTTTCCAGCTGATGATAACTGTAGGTATACTTTTTGCATATGCTATTGGTAGTTATGTGCCTCTCTTGGTATTTAATATAATATGTTTGGCAGTTCCAATTATTTTTGGGGTCATTTTCTTTTTTATGCCCGAAACCCCATATTTTCTTATTTCACGTGACCGTCGGGACGAAGCCAAGTCCTCGTTAACCAAATTGAGAGGTAGTACTGATGTAGAGACTGAATTGCAAAATATTTTAAGAAAATACGAAGACTCTCGTTCCAACCCTTTGTCATTCAGAGAATCCTTTTCCAGAAAACCGGCTATTAGGGCTCTTATCATTTGCTACTGTATTATGTTCTTCCAGCAGTTTTCTGGTATCAATGCTGTTTTGTTTAACACCGAAGAAATTTTCGAGTCCTCGGGTGCAGATATTTCAAGTAAAGTTTCTTCTATTATAATTGGTGTTGTGCAAGTAGCTGCAACACTAGTTTCCACAGTGGTTGTGGATAAACTGGGACGAAAGATGTTGCTTCTTTTTTCTGGATTTATGATGTTAGTTTGTGGGATAGCTCTCGGAGTTTTCTTCAACATCAAAAGATACAGCTCAGACACCGAACTTGTGGCAAATTTATCATGGCTTCCACTGGTCTCGTTATGCGTATTCATTATCAGCTTTTCTCTGGGTTTTGGCCCCATACCGTGGATGGTTGCCAGTGAACTGAGCACACCCGATATTAAGGCATTTATTAGTTCCACTGGTGGAACACTTAATTGGCTTCTAGCTTTCATCATCACTACTATTTTTCTAGACATGCGAAACGGATTGGGAGATGATGGAGCATTTTGGTTCTTTGCTGCTTGTTCATTTGCTAGTGTACCATTTGTATTTTTTTTCGTTCCTGAAACAAAGGGAAAAAGTAATGAAGAAATTCAAGAATTGCTCGGAGGTGAAGCACCAACCCTGAAAAAGTAATATCCTCATGTATCTGGTCTTTATAAAATATTGTAAATATTACGATTTGTGGAAAATATTCTTTCAAACTAAACTGATTTTGTCATATCAAACTAAATCATTAGAAGTATTGTGCTACTTGGTATGTTCAAATGTGAGAAATTCACACCACATCCTTATTATTATTCACAATCTATCCATCTTCATATTTCACTGAAATAAATGCTTTTAGTAAGCGGACACGCGATTGGCATATGATTAATGTTACGTGTTTGCAAGAGCTTGCCAGTTACAAATAATGTAATATAATTTATGGTTTTGTGTAATCGATTAATTCAAAAGTATAGTTTGTGCATTCTCAATTTTTTAGAGGCTATTTATAAGAAAATTAAATACATTAATTTACATTACAATAAGTGAGTTGATTGGTGTATGTGTGTGTCTGTGACTTTACATAACAAATGCTATGAATTTTTGGCCCAAAATGAATTGAAAAATACTAACTCTATCCATATCAAATGTTTGGAACAAGCGGATATAATATGTTCTAGCCAAGGATTATTAATTTTTTGAATTACTGAAGCCGATCGCTACTGTAATAGTTTCATTTTCCCTATAAAATTTCTATAAAATTAAAAACTATATTATATACACCACAAATTATATACACAATCAGTCCACAAAGTTACAGCGAACTTGCTATGATTTTTTTAAATATGTATTGCACGGAAAATTATAATTTCAAATCCTTGCAATTTCAGATTTTGTTCCCTTTATTGACAAAAACTAATCACATGGCCACCTGAACTGTTCAGCTATATCAAATTTAATAAATAAGAGATGAACTGATTAAAAAAAGTCATTTTTGCAAATATCATCATTTCATCAGACACTTAAGATATATTATCTGGACCTATATTTTTCACATTAGTTAAGTGTATAAAAGAAACTGTATTATAATTATGTACCTATTTGTTCAGTTTAATTTGTTTTTTTAAAAGGACTAAATTCATTTTCATGCATTAATTTTATAACTACAGGTAAAACTGAGTAATTTATTTAAAAATATATATAAACTTTATTGGGAGATTTATTATTATCACTGAAATAAGTCAATATTTTTACAATATCTAGAAACAAATTTAAAACAATTTCCAGTAAAATTATTGTATTTATTTAGATTATCCAAATGTTTTCTAGGAAGAGTTATTAAAATTAACTTTTCAACATTTATTTATTAATATTACTTTCAGATATTGTAGAGTAAGTAATGCTTATAGCGTTAAGTATTGTATTTTATAGAAGAATTTGTATTTAAGTTTTACTGTGTATAAATAATGCCAAGCATTTTGATATGTAAGAATTGAAAGTTTGTGATATTTTTTTTAAAATGCATTGGAGCAAATATGTATTAAGATTTTTGAGAGGCTGTCAATGTGCAAAGTATATGAGAATGTTAGAATTTAATACCTTACAGCTTTTAAATATTTATAAATAGTAAAATTTGTTAATAAAGACTCGTATATGGATTCATATGATTTAAGACTATCAAATTAATTCCTTAGATGTGTTATTAGGCATGTTATTTGATACAGTACATTTATTGTAAGTCTGGGTAAATACACAAAATGTGTTTTAATGGCAACATTTCAAATAATATGACCTTTACAAACTCTGTACTTTTTATTATTATTATTATGTATAAAGGTGTGTTAATTCATGTTAAGAGCTATAAAAAATATAAATTCCTCAAATTCTGCTGAATAAAGGCTAAGTTTTCATTAAAAAAATATAATTTAATGCAGTAAAACCATGACTTTAAAGGAGGCATCTATATAGTGTTGTATGTATAGAGAAGTAAAATTATACATTTTTCACACAATTTATCTTTCGCATCCAGATAAATTATGACTCTCATTCTTGTTCTTGTGTTCACATCATTGTGAATTTTACGATCCTGTTTATTGAATTAAGTCAATAAATATAAGAATTATTGTTTCTTTGAAATAAATATCCTATTTATTCATTAACATTGTTGTTTGATTTGTCTTACATATTCTATGAAAAAAACTTATAGTAAAAAAATAACTCTAGACCATGCTTTAAATGCAGTTATCTACCATACTTGTGACATTCTCCTGTTCCATAGGTACACATACTTTATACTTTCACAGGTCTGTAAAAATTTTAAATGAATCCATCACAATTAAATAATGTTTATGTGTAAAATATTATCTAAACTTAAATGCAACATCTCTATTCTATGATATTCTTGGAAAATTAATCGAAGCACATATACCATTCAAATATATTTGGTCTAATAAGTATCCCCATGGTACACGCCATCTCTAATAAAAATATGCAAGGAAAAATACAAATATTTTTAAAAAATTCAAATTGTACAAAAACCCAATTGATTACGAAACTTTTTCCCTGTTGAGGACCAGGCTGAAAAGATTGTCAAAGTCACATTACAGTAATTATATCCAAAGAATAGAAAATGCAATAACATCGAACCCTAAACAATTTTGGTCATACGCGAAATCAAAAAATGAATCATCAACTATTCCAAATAAAGTCATATACCTTAACCAAACCTCAGTGAATGGACAAGATATTTGCAACCTATTCTCACAATACTTTAAATCCGTATTTACTCAAAATACCTCAGGGGCACACCCACCCTCTATAGTCGACTTTGGCCCGGCTGACATTAAACAAATTTCGATAAACCCAACCGTTTTACAAGATCATATAAATAGTTTAGATTTGAATAAAGGCGCAGGGCCTGACGGTATTCCCCCCTCGTTCGTACATGCATGCTCTTCCAGTATCGTCCATCCACTCTGTTTACTTTTTATTAAATCCCTTAATGAAGGTACCTTCCCGGATCAATGGAAAAATGCACACATAACCCCTATTTTTAAATCTGGTCAAAAAAATGACGTAAATAACTACAGACCAATCTCAAAATGCAGTCTATATAAGCAAAATAATCCCCAACAACGGATTCTTCGCGGGAAGATCCACTGTCACCAATCTACTAACCTTCACGCAGTACGCGCTATCCTCAATGGATCAACGAGCGCAAACCGATGCCATATACACAGACTACAGTAAAGCATTTGACAAAGTCGATCATGACATTTTAGCTGATAAACTGATAAAAATAGGAATCCACGGTGACCTACTAAGGTGGCTTATTTCCTACATTATCAACAGAAACCAAGCAGTTGTCATCGCGTCTTAAATCTGACTGGGCTCGCATCTCCTCTGGAGTCCCTCAAGGGAGTTTACTGGGTCCATTACTGTTCTCTATATAAATGTTCTGTTCTCTATATAATCTATATAAATGACATACAAAACTGCTTTCATTTCGCTAATTTCCTACTTTATGCGGATGATATGAAGATTTTCACAAAAATGAACTCCCTAGACGATCGCCGAAAAATTCAAGAAGATCTTAACCGCGTTTCTGCCTACTGTCATATAAACAAACTTCTTCTTAACGCAAAAAAATGCTTTCAAATGACATTTTCCAAGAAAACCAATAACATTCAGTTTGCCTACTCAATACACAACGCTCAACTAGAAAACAAATGCGAATTAAAAGACCTCGGAATAATTCTCGACAGTAAACTTATTTTTAAAGCGCACTTTGACCATATTATCTCCAAAGCCTACAGTATGCTGGGATTCATACTTCGAACCTGCAAACAATTCAAAAATCCTCACTCATTAAAAATTTTATATTATTCCTACGTTTGCAGTCACTTGGAGTATGCATCTCAGGCCTGGAATCCACAACAGACAACATACATTGCGAGAATAGAACAAATTCAGAACAGGTTTTTGCGTCGCCTCAATGGTAAATCCGGCATGTATTTCGACTCATATATGGAAGCAATGGATTTCTATAACATGAGAACCCTGGAACATAGAAGAGCACGAGCTGATCAAATACTACTTTTCAAGGTACTTCAGGGACATATTGACTGTCCCAGCCAATTGGAGCTGGTTTCTCTCCACGCTCCATCAAGGCGAACCCGACAGTCCGTGCTCTTCCATGTACCCATAAGCAGAACCTCTTATGCACAGAACTCATTCATCCAGCGAACATGCAAAGCATACAATGACCACTTCAATGACATTGATATATTTAATACCAACATCTCAGCTCTTAAAAATCGTATTTAAACCGCTTATATTATATTACTAGTTTCTATATCTTCACCGGATTAACTGAGGCCGACCATCATCATACACACACCACAGCCAAACTCTCATCACTCTTTACACATACCCCCATATCTGTGTACAACGTCATGCACAGAATACACACGCACTCCACTCAGCCACAATCCCATACACCTCACTCCACTTCCCCTCTAACTCCCACTCCTATCCCTCTATTTAATATATGTTCTCTTTATTGCTTGACTTAACATTCTATGGAATATATATATAACACGGTATACCGTGGATCTCTATAATTGGTCTACGAATTACCCAATACGTTATGTATTATTATAATAAATTGTATACTGTTGAGATTCCCAAAATAAACAAATTTAAAAAAATATGCACTCCTACGCTGCTTATTAGAATCTATGCACTCACCTGTTCTTCATTATTTTAAATTTGTTTGTTTTTTGTACATAACAATAATTTTTTTAAATCCGTATCAAGTTTTGTGAAACACTAACACGAACATTTTCTTCTGGAATGTGCCTTTATTGTGTACATTTTTAAAAATCACTAGCATAACTTGAAACCTTGTGAAAATTAACCCTTAACCACCTACCACATATTTTTGTTACACAACCACCTGTCATACGTCTGTGGGATTCCCGAATAAAATAATTCACAGTGGTTAAGTTTAGTAAAGAATGGTTTTGTTTTTAATTAAAATCCTATTGAGGAACATATTAAACTCTTAATTAGAAGAAAATGAAATAGAAGAATATGAAAATCAGCATTTTTTTCTTTTAACCATAAATAATTGTCAATACCTCTTATTTCAGGCTTACAAACTAATTAATATATTTGGAAAATGAGATCCACAAAAATTATCATGTAGTTAGTATAGGAACTTCTAACTACTTTGTTTTTAATTTTGAATAATTAACAAACGTAGAAAAAAATAAAAATTCTCCATAAAATCACAAATTAAATAAAATTGCAGGCTCTAAATTTATAGTTTTTCACGTCAGCGAAAACACAGTTTGTTTGAGCATTCAAGGCAAATTGGTGCTTTACATTCATTGTGTATTGCGTTTCTTTGTGTATTTGCAAGTTGAACAGTTTTTACGAACCGCCCACCTTTCTTCAGCACTGCTGCTACATGGAACTGCTGATGAAGTGGTCACGTTTCTGTGGAGGATACGTTGAATTTCACATTATTGCAATTTCACACGTTGCAATTTCACATTGAATTCGTCATTAAAAGAATGCTGCTAAATATCCAGTGAACAAGACAAAGAATTAAGCTCACTCTGATATGCTGGTTTTTTATCTTCTCTTCCCTGCACTATATTATGCTGCAAAGTTCTCAATGTAAAAACGGTGGGGCAGATGACCAACAAAAGTAATTCCTTTCAAAATAATTCTTCTTCCACGGTCTCCATCGAATTTCAGATCATCATCTTCAGATGAAAACTCTTCGTTTCCACGTAAAATTGAAGACAAATGATGTTGGGATGGAGAATTTTCTTTATCACCTAGTACAGTTGGCTCTTCGTTATTCGGAATCAGATGCACAACTTTTTCCAATTCATGATCTAGCCCAACATGATCTTGGCAGATCGTGTTCCAAACACCGCTCGATATTATTGTCACTAAGAGCCATTTTAAACGAAAACCATAAAAAAACACAATTAAAAAAAATTACGTAACCACCTACCATAGGTCTCTCAGAACTCCTGCGATAGTTTTTTACTCACCTGAAGCAAACACACGCATGTATGAACGTTTGCGCGACACTTAGGGGCGCGGGGAAAAGGTACAGGAACTAACAAGTTAGTACAAAACTTGGGCGCAAAAATATTCACGATTATCAATTCGACGGGGTCTGTGAGACGTATGGTAAGTGGTTAAGGGTTAAGATTGTTGTTTTTCTTCTTTCTTCTACATACATCTTTCATTTCAATCTGGAACTTTAGTGTAAATCACTCATCACAAACCATTGTAACCTAAATCATTCCTCTTTTTTCGGTCAAGTAACTCTTTAACAGCATAAAACGGATGTGCCTCATTCGACCTTATGTAGTCCTCATTCTGGGATTGTTGAGATTTTCTATTCGGAGGTTGTTTTTTTATTTTTTATTATTTAAGTTGACATAATATTTTACACACATGATAACACATTATTTGATTTTCGTTTTTATCAAATTTTTACAATCCCATGAACTTGTGTATGGAACAGAAGAATGTCAGGTGTGGTAGGTAACTGTATTTTTAAAAACATGACACATAGGTACATGCAATGAAATATGTATGTAGGTGTAGAAATATTTAAAGACAAGTATGTTAAGGTTATACTATAATATTAAAAATAAACATCATATTTTTATCATTTTCATAGAAACCACAGTGTTCTTTGTTATTGAATGGATAAGTTAGGAGATTATTTACACAAATCTGGGCAACGTTCATTAACGCTTAGTTTCTTGAAAAGTGAAATTAATTGAAATTATACATTTCAGCTAACATAACATCTCACCATCCAAAATTCACAAAGGGGCAAGCAGCAATCACAAAACTTTCATCGTCAAATTCCACAAATTGTAATTGTGCTCATCATATAATTGTGCTCTAGGTTTGTATAGCCTTAATTTCCCAACCTACCCATTTAACAGGAAAACCATTGAATTAATTTTCTATTATATAAAAAAAAAACATTTTTCTTATTTTACACATACTGATTTACACATACGTGATTGGGACAACCAAACTGATTTATATATATACACATACTGATTTACACATACGTGATTGGGACAACCAAAAAAATATTGAACATTAATGAAAATAAATTAATTATTCACTAGTACTAAAACAGCCCTAACGTTATGTAATCCATCAGATTACCGTTTATTTTAAGTCTCATTTTAGAATATTTCACATGCTTTTATCATTGGCATTTGGTCCGGTGGTCAAACACTTGCATCATGAACAAGAAGATGGGGGATTAACCTTTGTCTCGGTAGACCGGCAAGTACTTTATATTTTTCAAAGTACATTAGCATTTTGATTTGATGAAACTAATTTGCGTTTTCTCATTTTGATTGAACAAAAAACTTTCGAGGTTAAAAAATTTATTTTATTTTTCGGAAGACATTTTCATTAAGAAAATAGCAACATCAACTTTTGCGTACCATACTGTTGGTCGGTTGGTAATGGCGCAATACAACCATCGTAAGGCATGGACCGACATAGCTTCTCCCACCCATGCTTCTCATACATCCACGCGGTGACCAATGGACTATGGACTTGAGGATGTAACCAGTCCGTCAGGGAATCCCAAAAGTACGCCTAAAGTGAGAAGCAATGAGCGTCTGTCCCACATTAGTGGCACCTCAACATATTCAGGTACTACTTGCATACACCATATCTAATGGATATCCAGGCTTAAAACGAAGAACTTTTGCATCCCATACACAATATTTTAATAATGTAGTGGCCAAAGTGGAACTCGTCGTATCTTAAGCATAAATATTGCATCATCTCAAGTGTGTGATTAATCTTTGTCACCAAACAATCAGGACCTGCTGTTATAATACATTTGCATTGTAAATATACATGCAATATGTAAACTAATAGATAGTAATATTAATATTGCCAGTATGTCTATTTGCACAATATGCATAATATTGTAAACCATAATGATTTGTATATTAGGTCCTTACATATGAAATTGGCGTTTAGTATGGGAGGAACATAAAGCCGATTTTTTTTTATTATAATATATTTATTTAATCAAAGTATGTACCATTGCTATCTATGCACTTTTGCCATCTCATAGGTAGTTCATCGATCCCTTTACTAAAAAAACCATTCGGACGGGAATCAATAAAATCTTTGAAGGCGGTTTGGACTGCCCCATCGGAGTTGAATTTTTTCCTTTGCAAGAAGTTATCCAAATTTCGAAAAAAATGGTAATCTGTTGGGGCAAGGTCCGGAGAGTACGGTGGATGTCTTAGACATTCCAATTGAAGCTCCTCTAATTTGGTAGCCGTCTGTTGTGCAGTGTGTGGTCTAGCGTTATCATGAAGCAACAGTGGCCTAGAGCGATTAACCAGCCTCGGTTGTTTAGCAGCTAGCTTTTCATCATGGTTTGCAGTTGCTGACAATAGACATCTGCCGTAATCGTCTGGCCAGATTTAAGAAAGCTGTAGTGAACGACACCAGCACTAGTCCACCAAACGCTCACAAGTAACTTTTTTTGAGTCAATTTTCGCTTGGGGCATGGTTTGGCTGGTTCGGCAGGGTTCAGCCATTGCGATGAGCGCTTCCGATTGTCGTACAGGATCCACTTTTCATCACAGGTAATGATTCGATTTAAAATCCCTTCATTATTGTGCCGGTTGAGTAATGCAACGCAGCAGTCAACGCGCGTTTGTTGATTTGCTTCACTCAATTCGTGAGGTACCCACCTTCAAGCTTTTTCACCTTACCAATTTGCTTCAAGTGGATTAAAACAGTTTTATCACTAACACCGCAGCCTGCAACTAACTCGGATGTGGTTTGCGATGGATCCGCTTCCACAATAGCCTTCAATTCTTCATTATCAACTTTGGTCTCCTGCCGTCCACGGGGCTTGTTCTGCAGGTCGAAATTTCCAGAACGAAAACGTTGGAACCAAAAACGCACTGTGTTTTTTTTTGCGGCACCGTCGCCATACACATCATTAATCCTTCGAGCCGTTTCTGCAGCACTGGTGCCACGGTGGAACTCGTACTCGTAAATAACGCGATATTTCAAGTTTTTCATTTTGTAAACTGAGTGACGCAAAGAAAAAAACAATTGAGGAAAAAACAAATGAATTATAATTTTCAAAACACAAATACATGAGTAAATAGCTGTATAAATTTGGATTTGGAATTCTTAACCAAAGAGAAGATATTTGAGATCAAATTTGCCAGTACGGCAAAACGCCAATTTCATATGTAAGGACCTAATATTATGATTTCTAAATGCATAACAGGTATTTTTATTATTTTTGCGGAAAAAAAAATCATATTAAGACGCAGCAATAATGGTGTTGATTTTAATTTAAAGAAACTCATTTTAAATAAAAATGAGACATATAAAAATAATATTTCATTTAGCAAAAAAGCAAGATGATTTCGTGGCCTCTGTAAGTGGTGTTAGTTATACTAATGAGCACTGGCGGAGGGCAAAGTATAACATGGTAATTCTTCTTCTTAAGATGCCATCTGCTGTCGGAGGTCATTCTGGCAATTACAACTTTATTTACCGCCGCACAGAACAACTCAGTCGTGATTTCTTGTCTTGATAGTCCACAGCACTCCTCAGAGTTTTTCCGTATGCCAGAGGACTTCAATATTCGTCACTCTATCCACCCAGGAATATTACGATATGCTCCACCCTATATATAAGAGAACGCCAAAAATATAACATCGAACCATACACATTCTAAGTTGCAGGCTTAGGTCATGGTTGGAAAATAACAATCTCATTCTGAGAATATGGTAATATTGAATAATCTTTTAATTTCTCATAATTCGATAATTACACACATTGTAAATGTACGACAATAAATTTTTTTATTACCGAGCCCTGATCCTAAATTCAATTAAAAAATTTCCCAAATAATTCAAAGTACCCATGTTAATGTGTTCTCTAGAACCATCTAGCGGAAGGATTTACAAATGAAAAATAAAGTTGCAGATGTATTTTGCAAAATCTAACCCATACAAGTATGTACCAATTGAAGTTAGAGCTTGTCTCCAACGAATGGTGTAGGTTTGTATAGAGAACAGACAGACTGACATTGAGTTGTAGAGGTATAGAAGATTCACGTATTCAATGCATATTCAGTAAGATTTAGCAGATGATCTGTGCCCACTGTGCCACGCCACAGTTCAATTTTCGACTGTCTGTGCTCGTCACTCTTTTGCTCAAGTTGAGCGCTGAGCACTCGCCACTCTTTCGCTCAAATTAAGCGGATGAGAGTCGAGTGGTTTCCGCACTTTCACTAGACAATTTGAGCTGAAGAGCAAATTGAAAGGATTAAGATCCAGCAATCGCCCAACAAAAAGATCTGGCTCACTGAGCTGGTTCATTCACTAATATTTCACCGCCAGCCCATTGCACTTTTAAACCATGGATATCAGCAGCATAACGTAAGTTCATGCCCGGTGAGTATATGCCACTAGTGAGTATATGTACATAGTTCTAATTCAAGTAGTGAAATAAAAAAAACTTTGTAATTTATAATTTTATTTTAACATTTTTTTTATACACAGTTCATGACTTTAATAATAATAATACAATAGAAATTGTTATATGGTGGTTGGATATCTTATATTGGATACATTTTTGTATATTGAGGGGGGGATAGAAGTGCAAGTCATCAATAATTTTATAATTAAAAATTTATATAACTTTACAAAATTATTTTTGAAAGGAAAGATTTTATTCGGCCCGAGGAAAAATAGAAGATACTACAAAAAAAAATCTACTATAAAAAAATATATAGAAAGAAAGTACATAGTACTATTAAGATATCAGACACTTCAAATACATAGTACTGTTATGTCAGACAATATTGTGACAGTTCTGAAGTACAAATCTGCCGAAGTACATGTTTGATGTATGTGTATGTAACATTCAGGGATAAGAATAAGATAAAAATTTAAACCCGAAATGATTGGTTACCAGTTTCTTATCTTTTGAAAATAAAGAACGATCTTGAACTATTCTACAATAATATTTTTGATAATTCACCTCTTGAGACCAAAGACTTTTAAATAACCATTGAATATAAGCTCAAGATTATTAAGAATAATTTATGCAGGTGCAATATTTTAATTCAAAGCAATTATTTAAGTAATGACCAAAGAAAGTGTGAATTTTAGAAAAAATACTGTCACCAACAAAAGCATCATTCATCATTTAAGATAGATAAAGATTTTTAAAATTTTAATTTGGGGAGGACCAAGAGTTAACGAAGGTATACACACTTACTACTACTCATAACAAATCAATTTTAGCTAAACAAAGCTGTACCTTAAGATGCCAAACTTTTACAAAAAACGATTTAAAAAATTTAAATAGGAAATAGTGGAGTTAATCTTTTATGTAGTTTTGTCAGCTATGATACTTTGTGTCTCCTCTTTGACTGATGTTTCGGATGGACTCTGCAATCTGGATCCGAAATGTCAGACACATTGTATAAATAGTCTAGAAAACTCTACAATACAGAAGTTTCTGAATAGTCGTGAATATGTAAGAACATTTTTGGAGGCATTATCACTATAACAAAAAAATCATATTGTACTATTCCATATAAATATTTTTTTTGCAATCTTACATTCCCAGTATGACGACGCAGTGGATGCCCATGAAATATTATTTTTGATCACAGTACTTTTTCAGGCCACCTTCGATATACAATTATATTTGAGTAATGAAAATATCGCCTAAAATTTACTACACTATTTATTCAACCACTATACTTTAACAAAAAATGTTCAAAGAAAAAATAATTACATATACATCCAAAAATAAAAATACAGATCACTAATTATTAGATTAATCTCTACCATAAAAGGTTTACCAGATTCTTTTAAAAATTACATGCAAAATCACATTTCTATATTTAAAATAATTAAGTTAATGAACTTCCATAAATTACTTCTGTTCTTATCAATTGTGTTATGATCAAAGGCACTAAACCATATATATTTTTTTATTTTTGTTAATTCACTTTATTGTGCATTTTGCAAAAGGATTCAAGCAGATAATCTAGAAAAACACATTTTCATATTTCACTTTTTCATTGTACATGAAGCTAAATTACACCATAAAATATTTAATATAAAATTTAAACAATGTTGCACCACAAAAGCGCTCCATATTAATTTTGGAAAAATAAATACTAATTTTATAAATTTTATAATGAAATAATTAGCTTTCCTTGTAAAACTTTACTTATGTAGTTTGACCTTCAACCTAACCAAGTCCTATATTTTCTAATTATTTAAGTTTTCTCTAATGATGTAAATCTATTTTTGATGTTTCAATTATTGTAATGACAGCTTTTTACAAAAAAATTGAACTGAAATTTATCTCAGATTACATCGTATTATACTTTTCAATAAGAGCTCCCTTCCCCTAACAATTCAATATTTAATATTTAAATCACCAATGCCACAAATCACATTTTATTACTAGCCTAGTTTAATTTATAGACATAAAAATGAGTAAACAGATTAATATCTAATTAACAATGTTAACATATTGGTAATCACATCAGATTTATTGTTCACCCCCATCAGACCTATCAGCCTACTCAAAATCCAGGCATCCGAGCTTTAATAGTGATTTTAAAAAATAATATGTAATTTTTTTGCTGTTTTGGTAACATAATCAAGGAATTGCCCATTTATCATAACAAATAAAACAGCGACTAGTTCTAGCGTGTGTTATTTCTTACATGGCAATGTGTTCGTATAAGTATATACTTAAAAAATTATAGGTATAGAACAAAAAGAAAATGGAAGAGAATATTTTAAATAAAAACCTAGAAATAGTATTTATAATAAATGTTAGAGCTACCAATACAGAACATAATCAACTAAAAATTGAGCATAACATTTGGTATGTGTCATTCTCTATGTACATAAAATTGTGACGATAAAACCATGTTACTAAACAGTTAATCTTGCCCACTCTATAATTTTCAATGCAAATTATTTATTAGATAAGCTAGCTAAACAGTAATACTCATTATGGTAAAATGTATGTGCCAATGACAACAATAAATGTTTAATTAATTTTATTTAAAATAACCAGTTTTGATTTTGTCAAATACTTTTAAAATACAGCAAAAAGAATCCAAAAATCTCATTTGACTTGTAGAGTTAGTCATATATAAATTAATTGACTATAAAGTGACAAGGTTTTGAAAAAAATAACAATTAATACTAAAATAGTCTGACATGTTTAGCTATTAACAATATGATAAGAACTAGAATCTAACTTACATTATATTCATGTATAAAAAATATTTCATTTTGTTTTATAAACACTGCTGGTAACATTTCACTGCTTTAATCAATCTTCAGAATAATAGATTCATTTTAATGATTGAGATTATAATGAAGATAGGTATTAGAAATGTTCCTTTATTTTCAGTCTGCAGCAAATATAAACTAATATACCATGCCCTGCGTCATATCAACACTGTCTTATCTTTGGATTAAATAAAAATCTAAATTATGGCAAGATAATTAAACACATATGGCTCCAGAACTAGTCGGCTTAGGAACTTGTCTGGAATCAAGTTTGGAATAAGAATTTCTCAACACCGGACAGCAAAGCACCGCACTCATCAGTGTGTTGAGTGACGATGAACTATCAGATCTGTATAAACCGGAACAAAGGTCGGTGACTGATGTTACTCCAATAAATTGTTGCAAATCATTTTTAGGAAAGCCAGTTTTGTAGTACTTCTTTATAGTATCGTAAGCATCCATTATTACCGATATGAACAAACTTAAAACCACATATATGTATAAACTTATAAACGAGTACAAATACACGCGACTGAACCACCACAACATCGGAGATTTCTTGGACATGATAGAAAATGTAGCAAACATGTCGTCTCCATTGATTAATGAGAATAAGCATTCAGAGGTGGTGGCCAATGAGCGGAATTTCATGTGGTACGGCCCCAAAATAAGCCAACCGCAGAAAGTGAAGCCGGCATATATTAAAAGGGCACAAATCAGGAACCTGGAAATCTTGGGCGCAGCGCTCTTCAAAGTCAAAATAACAACATTATATGTTTTGAAGAAGCCCAAGTACCGTAACACACCAAACCATACAAGAAGATTTCCTATTCCGAGGAAAACTGAACATATGTTCCATTGGTCATTTGCAAACTGCTTTCTTTCGATCTGTTCCTTGATTGTGGAACCCATTATGATAAGAATATCGTTTATAATTATCATTATATACCACATATTAAGAAATTCAAACCTTCCTTCCACGCTCAGCTCCTTGTCATACATGTTTCTGAAGAAGTGAACCGTCACATTCTTCAATAGCTGGGCTCTGAAAATGGCTCTACTGCAAAGAATTAGAGACAGCATACAAATGATGATGACAAAGATATTTAAGATGCTGCGTAAGATCTGATCAATCTTATTATTGGTGACATATTCAACGTCTCCCTTGCAATACAGGCGGTAGGGTTCGGCATCTAGGTCCAACAACATCTGCCCGTCATGATCCTGGTTATCAAAAGTGATCACGATGTCAAATTGGTAGCAATCTGGGGGGGTGATCGGACCAGCAGCCTTGAAGTTAATCGTTTTCAGAGAAAAAGATAGTGTCGCCTTCACCAATGCAGAAAAGTTTATGTCGATATCATTGGAAGTGAGAAATTCTCGCGATGTGTATGACGAATTTCTTTTGTCTTTAGTAATGTTGATGCAGGTCTCATCGATTTCGGAGTTGAACACATAACTTTCATTGAAACCAAATATTGTTCCTTTCTTGTAGCGATAAAGGCATAACTTTGGATCAACCATACTGTTATCTTCATTGGTGTAAGAATATGTGCCTATTGCATTAGAAATATTAGAATAACCATCATAAGCATAGTCTATGGTGTCATAGAATTCATCGACCTGGTAAAGAGCGAGTGGTCCAGATCCGGGAGGATACGCCTCCACCTCTCTGGTGGCATCCCAGCCCTTGAGGAAAAGGTGGGAAAATGTAATCCTATTGTCCCATGTGTAGTTAACGTGGTTGTATCGGTTGTGGGCAAACAAACACAATTGGAAAGTAACCAGAATAATTTTAATAACTTGCACACAAAATTTGTAAGGAAACCGTCTTTTCGCATACCATTTTTCAATCGGATTCATAAAAAAAAATTGCAACTTGCGTCGCATTTTCTGCTCCAGCTGGAGATTTATCGAAGCTGCTGCGTTACCATTGGTCGGAGCGGTCGCATTTTCCCCAATCACTGGGGCACTCGTCGCTATAAAATTTCTCTCATCACTTTCAGATGGAATAGCGTTTTCTTCGCGCGAGGAAGTTATGGTATCCATTTCGAATCCGGATGATAAGATTAGTGGAACTCTTATGTATGCAATTTTATAAAATTTCCGATGCGTAAAATGAAGATATTCGATTATTTATGGTTCGAAATGCACGATCCCGATGGTATTTCATCAAAACTGTAGATTAACCAGTTTTCACTGCACATCGCTCGAATGCACTTTAATAATGTATCGCGCACTCCACTAACAATACACAAAAAGAACAATGCCTCGAACTTCGAACAACTTCAAACTCAATAGATTTCAATGATAGTCAGAGCAGATTGTCAGTAGTGTCAACACAACATAGAAAAGAGAAATAGCAGTCGATAGCACGTCGACAGCACGTTCAATTCTATCTCTTTTCTGTGTATTCTACGCATTTAAAGCTCTCAAACTTCAGACCGTTGTCAAAATAAGGCAGCATTATAGTCCGTCCAACTTATCTGGAGAATGAAGGAGGGCGTCCCAATCGTTGTGGTACTGCCCATAGTCTAAAAATTATCTCATTTGTAGGGAATTTTCGTTTTTTCTTAAACAAGTTATTAAGCAGTATACGACACGATAAAAAAAAAAAAACAAAAAATGTAAACTAACGTACAAATAAATTTATCAAAATATATATTCGTAAAATACACAACGTCACAAAATGGCGTTTTTTCAAAATCAAAGAAAAATACAATTATCAGGAAAAAAAAACAAACAGTAATAATTCTTTTAGGTCGGCGCCACATTACGCAGATCTTCCGCCGCGTCTTTTCTGTTGCGCCAAATCGGAAAAGCAAATAGATCGACCGATGATTCGCGTAATGTGTTTAATAAGCGCATATTGTATGGAAAGAAATGTAGCGATGTTCCACGACAGAAGAGACGCGGCGGAAGATTCACGCAGTGTGGCGCCGGTTTTATTCGGTGTCTCATACCTAATGATCATGACCACCATGTTTAACTCAGTAACACCTAAGGATATCAATCGGTTTAGGGCCGTTGTATCAACTTGGTTTATAGTAATCTTTCGTTCAAAGCATAGATATTTTGCATTTTCCACCGATCAAACAACTCGCTCTCGTAAAAATCTATGCTTTAAATGAACTATTGCTATAAAGTAAGTTGATGCAACCAGTCTTTAATGTGCATAAATAAAAAAGTTTATTTTTGAAAAAAGATGTTTATACAAATGAACTCGTTAATGAATTTTGTAATAAAAAGTATAAATAATAAAAATTCTATGTAAAAAATTATCGAATAAAATATGTTCTAAAACTTTTCTCATCTTACGGCTTCTAATTCAATTTTTCCACTTATCCTTGTTCTTTTTTTCCGGGTGTAGATATTTTAATGCCCATTTCCACGGCCACTTTACCTTCTTTAACTATTTTGTAAATTGCCGATTCAGAAATACCTGAAGAAATTGTATAATAGTAAAATAAAAAACTAAGTATGGGAAAATCATTATAATTGCATGGCAGCATTAACCTGAAGTGGCGGCAATAAGTCTATGAACAAAATCAAACGGTATAATTGGGCTTTTAGACGTTGTTCCTCTTCAAAAAACGTGTGCATTTTCAAGATTATTTCCCGAACACCGCTTTTAATGGTTTTTGGCATGGTGACAATCTAAAATTTTCTTAAAAAACTATCGAAACAGTCGTGAACCCCTCTGTAAACAAAGTCTGTCAAAGGTCTGTCAGCTGTAGATAATCCAATATGGCGTCGTTAGTTCCAAATTTGGCCATTCTTCAGATAAGTTAGACGGACTATACTATTTGTTTTCGTTCGTGAACGTCGCGAAACCAGAGCAATCAAAGGAGCGAGTCAGAACTAGTGATGTAGTGATGGATCCGATCTGCACTACTACAATGTAGTACAGAGCACTACTACAATGTAGTATTACATTACATTGAAATGTACACTTCACACCTTTTGAAGTGTAGTGCACACTACAAACTGCACACACTTCAAAATTATTTCAAAGTTTAAGTTAAAATGTGGTGTTTTTCATATGTGAAAATTTTGGTTGATATTTTTGAGAAGTTGATGTAGATAAATGAAGAAATTTCTGGAAACCGAAACAATCCTCCCCCCACCCTCCATGGAATAGAAAAATTTTGGTACTGAACGATAAAATGTAGAGAATTTTAATATCGATGGTTTAGAAGTATTTTGGAGAAGTATTTTAGAAGTAAGTAAGAAGTATTTTGGGACCGAACAGATAAATCTTTAGAAACTGAAACAACCCCCCCCCCCCCCATTGTTTAAAAAGAAAAAATTTGGGACCGAATGATGAAATGCCTGGAAACTAAAACAACCCCCTCCTCCCCTCATGGATTTGAAAATTTTGTAGTAGCATACTTTTCAAGAAGCACTTCTTGTAAGTCATTGCAGTTGATACAATTTTGTAGTACTACAATTAGTTCACTTCATTATTACTACAATTTTATAGTACTACGATTAGTTCCTTTTATGTAGTTTATACTACAAATGTAGTGTACACTTTGTAGTCTTCAAACTGGTGAACGTGTATGTATTGTAGTCGTGCCAGAGCGAGCTACAGTACAGGAAGAGAGGAAAGATCTCTTTTCTATGAGAAGAGGATAAAAGCAACACCACCTGTATAGGTGGTGTTGATAAAAGAGACGTAACCAAAACATAGATAAATAATAAGCAGAAACCAGAGAAATTCAATTGTGTATATGAATATTTAGTACAATATGTGGCTATGTAATACGAAAATGGAAAACGACGTATGTGGCTGTGTAATACGAAAATGGAAAACGACGTGCTACAGTCTAATTAGAAACAATTATAATATGTACATATAAATTACTGTACCTCTAATTAATTTTAAACTCTTTAGTAGCATCTTAATAAATTAATAGATACTACTTTAGAAATAATTATCATTTGCGAATATTCGATTGCATCGATATCAAAATAAATTGAAAAAATGTTTCATAAAATATTTGAGCATGAAAATACAATTTGACAAAGGCTAGATTATGAACAGTTTACATTTCCTTTAATTTTTATTTACCATATATTGATAAATAGATAAATAAAACAGTGATACATTTTACTGTTACTTTTTGATTAATAGTTAGAATAGAATTTTCTTTAATTATTCACTGTTAAAATCATTTAGCTTAACATACACACGAAAGGTGACTTAAAAAAAATGTAGACCGGATGTAAGGTTTGAGACCGGTCTGTAATTAAACCGGGGCTTGTATTAAAACGAATGAATTTTTAATATAGTATACAAGTAAAGTATAGTATAAAGTAATGATACCCCAACATTTTACAGAAAATTAGTCAGAAATATTGAAAAAAAATGCAAACTGTTGTCGGTCATCTCCGTAACTGTCGACATTTCACCCAAAGTGTAAAAAATATTTTCTATTGAAAATTAAATGTAGAAGACTCCCCCAAAGTTTTTGCTACTATCTACGAGACACCCTGTGTAATGTATGTTTAAAATAATTGGGAATATGTTAAATATTAAGACAAATTTTATATGACATGTTGATGGTATGGGTTCTTTTCCTCTATAACTATTTTACTCTAATTTATATTCTATTTATGTATATTATATTATTTATGATAAGAGAATCTTAATTGAGGTGTCTTTGAATACATTTACTAAAAAATATATTTTTTTTAGCAAAATAACTTCCTCGGTTTAGTAAATTCGAATTCATATTATATTGTAAATGCACCATTATGACAGATTTGAAGGCTTTAGATTTACGGTCATTTACGGTTTATATTCTCATTTCTATGTTTACGGTGCTCTTTTACACTGAATGACTGGATAAGTACCATAGATAACATAATAATATAGATAAGACACTTAAAGTTGTAAAATCATCTATGGATTTCCAGCAATTGAAAACCGCGCAGCGGCGGAAGGTTTTGGAACTAAACCAGGCCACGCCCCCCGCAAAATGGTGGGGGGTTAGGCGGTAGGTATTGGCGCCAATTTTAAAATTTATTTATTATTAGGCTTTAATTAAAAGATGGTTAGCTCATTAAAAAAATATTTATTTCAAAAAAATTAACAATTATACAATACATGTTAAGAAAACTGAATATATAAAATATTACGAATTATTACAAAAATATATCAAGATAATTGGTAAACAGTTGGAAAAGTCAAAACTACACAAAACTTACATTTTAATGAAAAAAAATATTACAATGTTAGTAAATACATATGTATATGTATTTATTTATATAATAAGTCTTGTGGTCTTGACTTGAGATTATTTATTTTACAAATAAAGAATATTATATAGGCATTGTGGTACAATGAAAAGTTTCAAAATTATAGCTTATATGACAAAAACATAGATGTCGCTATCATCATTTTTAATTATAAAAAAATATAAAAAGGAAAAAACCTGAAATTCTTTTAATTTAAATAATAAAAGCTTTACTTATTTAAAAGAGGATAATAATAATATTGTAATAATAATAATATTGTCCATCATCTTATTGCTCAGGCGTATATGACTAAAACGTGTATTTATTTAATAGAGTAGTAAATTGTTATACCTCATTAGTCTGTAGATTAAAAATTCAAAAGGAAATTATTCTAAAATTACACATAAAAGATACTTTGTAATGCATAAACATACCATAATTATAATATAATTAACAAACTGTCAATTAACATGATATTTATATTACATTATTGCGTTTTACCTTTATGCAGTTAGAAAATATTACTTATATGCGAAAGAAAACATTTAGACATGATATGTTTAAATATAATATGTACAATACTAGTTATAATGAACCTGTACCTACATAATCTGTTTTATTAAATGAAAGATTTATATCATACTAAATGTAAAATATGTATTCATTGGATGGTGCACACGTTAATTGAAAAGGTTGTATATATATATTTTTTTTATTATCTTAAATTACAAAAATATAAGTTTCAAATGATAATTTCAAGACCAGCAGAGAAGACAAGTACATATGTAGACACAAAATGCAACAAACCGGTATGTTGTATGCTTTACAAAGCAGAATCTCCTTTCATTAAAATAATTAATCCATTATAAAACATGTTTCTTGAAATAAATGACCCTTCACATATTATAAAACTAGCAAATTAATACAAAACAAAAACCCACACGCAGTCTCTGTAAAAAATTATATCAATTTGATTTAATTCCTTCAAACCATATAAAGACAAACATTTCAACGGTCCCAACGTATACTGTCGAATCTGCAAAATTTCTTTTATTTATTTATTATTGCCTTATATTTCAAAATTTCGCTTTACTATCTTAAAATATCCAATTTACTCTATATTTTTGGTGTTAAATAAAATTTGAGTTTTAGTTTTAAAAAAGCATATTTTAAAGGAAAATCAAACATATTTTTAACATTATCCGAAAATATAAGGCAAATCGGATAGTTTAAGTTAGTAAACAGAAAATCAAATTTTTGCAGATTCGACAGTATGTATAGGGACCGTCGATTTATAATGTGAAATCTAACATTAAATTATTTATTATATTTCTGTGTTCATTACATTTAAGAAATGAGGAATCAATTTTGGCCAATATCAATACACATATATGTAAATACAATTATAATTCCAATTACCTACTATCATTTTATATTTGATAGTACCACATCCACCGTAATGGGTTTTTGTGGGGATAATATGAAAGATCAAACTGAAGTTAAAGTGAAGAGATTTGAAATACACAGAAATACTAAAGTTTTAAGGCATACATACTGGGCATTGACATTCTGATAAGATAAATTCTAGCAAGATAACTAGAAGCGCCAAAAGCAGGAAATGTTTAAGATTAGAACTACATACTACTGAAACAGTATCAAATTCATGATCCGATATAACTTTTTATGATTTTTACATTTTATTTATATTCTTATTTACAAATATGTATTTTAATATTATTGATTTATTTAATATAAATTAAAATGTATATTTTATGTCCGGGTATAAAGGTAAAAAAAATATCAAGCAGTCTTAAACTTTAAGAATTCCCGAAATTCATACTTATTAAATGAGCAAATGTTTAATTAAGAATGTATAAAAGAAACTTTGTAAGGTTCACATTGCTTACATACGTACTACTCGTAGAAAATAAATTTTCAAGCACCTTTACATTTCGCATAACAAAATATCTAAAATGAAGTTTTTTGTCAAATAATTCACTCCCTCGTGTACTAATCCAATTATGTACACACAGAGTTTGAGAATGACATTTTTTAGTTATTGAATCAATATTTATACATTCTTAAAATGACAATTGGATAACACAATTTTACTTAAATAAAAATTAAATAGATTACATTAACTAAATTTTAAGCTCTCTTTTTGTACGGAAGACTAGATGATATTTTATTAAGTAGAAAAATACAAAGATTATCTCGCATTTCCATTATTTTTTTATATTTCTTGTTTTTAAAAATGTGCATATTCAAACCCATTTTAAAAAGGTTTCTTTATAATATGCAGACCGAAAATATCATTTTAGCAACCTTTTGAAGGTTTGATAACGTGGCTCCAAAAATGATTTCCATAAAAAATTATACTACCTTTTTTAAAACTTAACCAATTTCTAATTTTTAAGGAAAAAGAAAAAATGGCATCATCTGCAGCATATACCGATTACATCAACTCGATATGTTATTTTTATTTGTGTTGCATCAAAAGATTTGACATGCATACTTACAAACAACGACCTGATACAAAATTTTGATTCGATTGACTTTAACTACCTTGATGCAAATCGAGAGCACACATTTAATTTTTTATTCCCTAATTTGACAATGTGTGAAAGCGAATTTGTGTAATCTAAGGTGCTTTCATTTGCTACTGAAGTTCTCCAAAGTCCTGTCGCTGTATCTTCCATACTTGATGCACTTTATGTATGTCCATTGTCGTTGTGTAACATGTTCTCTCTGAAATATATATAGTAATGATATTATTACAAAGAATATGTATTCACTTTTACGTGAAGTAATGCAACGAATCTATTCACACAAGTACAATTTAAAAATTACTACACAATTCTATAATTATTTGCATTTATGTATGTATCACATATATTATTATAATTTATTAAAAAGTGCTTTTTTCAGGATGAGGATGGAAGAAATATTTATCATGTCGGTCCAGATAGAATTGTTTAGAGTCCTATTTCTGACATTTTTATTATAGCATTCGACGGGATGAAAACCTTAGGAACTCCAATACTTTCAATAGAATTATGTTGTTACAGAATTAAGTTACGTATTATAACCATCGGCTATGGACAATGTAGGCATTCTGTCTGGGGACACATAACCTATCAATAAAAGCAAATAAGTGTAGTAAATAAGATAAGTGCTAGCTTTCTTCTCTAGTGTCCTTTAGTACAGTATATGTACTAACCATTTATGTTACAGTTTCTAAAATTAGGAGAATGTGTTTTAAAAAGCAAAATGTACTAACAATTCTGAAATTTTATAGTTAAAAAAAATACAGCATATACATATTGATTAATAAAAATAATTTTGCTGGATAATTTCTAAAAAAAATAAACCAACCTTTTTTCGCACTGTAATTACAACTTGACATCCACACTTTCAACCGGAGAAGGCTGAATTATTTCTGCAGTTTCTGGAAATTGAGAATCGGCTGTTATTATTTTAATATTAAGGTAAACAACAAAATGGAAGATTCTGAAAAGGAACAAAATGGAGATTCTGGCGGGATCACGTAGCCAGAATGGACAGTGATAGACTCGTGCATACAGCAGCGAATAAAATACCCTCTGGATGACGCCTACCGGGAAAACCACCGAAAAGATGGACAGATAGCTGGACCTCGTTATCCTAGGAGGCGTAGATTTCTGTAGTACAGATCAACAGATCTAATAAAAGAAAAAGAAGGAGAAGAACAAAATGGAAATCTCCAGTATCACAATATAAAAATATTGCTAAAACATTAACCTATGAAAGCATTTTCATTATAAGTTCTTTATATGCGAGGTCTAGGTTTCCTAGATCTTTTTTCTAGATTTTATGTATGTACTAGTGATAATCGATTATTCGTGATTCAGTTATTTAAGATCTGTATCCGATTGTATTGATGATTGCTAACTGAAATGTAACTATTGTCTAATACCGATGGTGGCCTTTCGAATTGCGAAAAATCAAATACCAATCGATACAATCAGATACAAATCTCAAATTATGGTCATTGTGTAACTGGTTGAAATATTATCACTAATGTGTTAAAAAATCTGAAACAGTACCTGAAGCTATAAATACAGTAATAATTTAGAAAACTATTAATTGCTTTGCTACTGTGTGATAAAAAATATACTAACCTTTTATGTTACTGATTTTAAAATTTTGAAAATGTGTTTTAAAAAGGAAAATGTAGGCACTATAAATTCTGAAACTTTATCATTAGAAAAAATACAGATGATATAAATAACTATACATTTATTTGTTATAGAATGCGATGAAAAATATAGGTACAAATATTGTACTAACCTTTTATAGCACTGTAACCACATTTTCTACCTATAGTTTCCTTCATCTGTGTATAATCATGGATTTTTCCCGATTACATTTGCGTATAATCAACATTTTCTGGAAATTAAGATTAGTTATTTAATTTAATATACCTATAGGTAAAATAAAAACCAAAACAGAAAAGGGATACAGCATCACACAAGAAATACTTCTATACACAAATAATACTAAAAATACAATATTGTCTTCAGCCTGCGGTTTCAATGACTTAAATGAAAATGTAATGATTTAATACAAATAGGTAAATACAACTTTGTGATTACTGTAGGACAAATAGCTATTAATTAATACATATCAGAAATTTCTAGAAATTTTGTAAAAGTCACAGAACATAGGTAAAAGTTGAAAAATATACAAAACTGTTAATAAAAGCTAGACATATTCCTCTGGGATGATATACTTTTTTTGGACCCAAAGAAATTGGATTCTGCATTATATTAAAAACAAGTCACCGCATAATTACTTAGGTACCTCAAATGCATGTCAAAAAAAGCCATCTTTGCGATTTGGGAATATTACCGAATCTTAATAGATTATTTAAAAGATACGGTAACAAAGAAATAAACTCAAAAAGCGAACATTTCACCTGTATTATAACACTCGACAATGTCTGACAGCTTCCGTCGATGGTTATGTTTATATTTGTAATCGTTAAATGGTTTATTTTTATTGGTTTGCATTGTTTTACGCCAACGGTTTTTTTTGGTAAGAATGGCTTTATGCAAAGCATGTAATTTTTGCAGCTTACGCGACACTAAATAAAAATGTATTTTTTATAAGCGCAATTTCTACGTACATCAAACAAGTGTCGCTATCTTTTTACTAGTTGGTATAAAATTACGATAACTCTACAATTCACCGATGAGACACACGGGTAGACAGCGTACAATATGCATACAAGTTGACAAGTTGAGATTTGAGATAGATACTCGCATCTCTTACATAATAGAGTCATAACTTTGAAAAATTTCAAGATAGAAAAAACTAAGCTGATAAATCGTAAATTCATGTTTTTATTTCGTTTTTGACTATTTGGATTTATGTTTAGAATACTATTTTATACTGTGACGAACTTTTTTTACAAAAAAATCGCGGAACTTTTGAATATTTTTTACACGTTGATACAGTTGCCGGCAAACTTCTTGAAATTCTTTGGCGTAGTGGGGGTATGCGCAGAAGGCAAAATTTGGGTCTCTTTGGTGGAAAGGTAGATGCGCAAACTTCTCCCCACTACGCTGTAAAATTTAAAGATGTTTGCCGGCTACTGTACAAGATACCACGTTATGATATCTTAATCAATTTATAGATTTTTTTAGAAAAGACATTACTTTCTATCTTTGAATTTTTTTATGTTGGATTTTTAGCTGAAATGATCAAAAAATCGACGAGATTGAAAATACACAAATTATTCTAAACTTTAAAAGATACTTTTATGGCATTGAAATGCTTCCATAAATGTGAAATACTTCCATAAAATGGAAATAAAAAGCATTATGGCACTTTTTACCTTTTTGGGTTTTGATGCGTCTATGCTACGATTTAAAATCATCACACATTTATTTATTTTTGTCGATTTACATCTTTAGGAACCAATAACTTTCACAAATATTTTCTATCTCCGTTAGTTATCTTACTTGTGCACTTTAGGCGACACTCTTCATTACGTTGCGGCCTTATTGGCCTTAATGGCGTTTAAGGCCAATAACACCCAATATTTAATACGAAATTCCCAAAAACCATTCAGGCCAATAATGACCAAAGTACCCAAATTTAGATTTTGACTTACCAGACCTCACTTGGTAATAAGCTTCCGATACGAAAGGACGTGCTCGCCCTGCCCCTCGTGACGGAAATTTATTAACAAGACACCCTGAATATGCCTGTTGTGATTCAGGCGAAACGTCGGTTGACGAATGGTCCTTCTGAGGATCAGATTTTGACGCGGGTTACCCCCAAATAAATTAATACTAACATATATATATATATGTTAATATTAAGATTTTCGCGGGTAAAAGATGAAGGATTATTTTCTAGGATAACCCGCGTATTGTGGTCTTGAGAAAGACTGTTATATTGTACCCAACATTTCACAGATAGCACTGGCCATTTTCAAAGGGATTTTTCACCTTGTATTTCGAGTTCTGTTTTGAATTGATGGCAAGCACACCCGTTCACTCCAGAAGTCGAGATCCAAGTATATATATATATAGTCGGCCTAAAAGTACATTTGCATTAATACACTGGAGAAAAAGTTTTGTTGTTCACAGTGCACTTATTCCTAATCGTAAAGAACACTTAATTACTTTTTCCATTTTTTTTTGCCAAATTTGGAAATTATCAAGTCGAACATGTAAAATGTGTGGTCTTTATTATACCTCTGTCAAGTCATTAAATCGTAACATCAAGGAGATATATAAAAATAAACACGCACACCGAAATGAGAGTGAGACCTATAGAGAGTGAGACGTCCTCCTAGATCGATAAGATAAATATAAGTAGCTTGTTGGTCTTGTGGTTAGGACTCTCGTCTCGTGATCCAAAGGTTGCAGGTTCGAATCTCACTCCAGACAAGCAAGTTAGTCCTATTTCATAGCACAAGCATTTAGCTTAATTTGAAAATAGTAAGAATATTGATTTGACACGAGTTCCATGTTCGCATCTCTATTTAAAAAAAAACGATTAGAATTATCGAAAAGTTTACATGGTAGAATTAATTGCATTTTTAGGCCTTTTGTTATTTAAAGATGATTTTTTTTAAATAGAGATGCGAACTTGGAATACGTGTCATATCAACGCGACCTTTGGATCACGAGGCGAGAGTCCTAACAACAAGACCAATAAGCGACTCTTTTGAAAAACGTAAAACTATATCTACGTTCTGCAAAAAATAAAACATTGTCACATGGATGCAAAATTTGTAAAAAAAATCCACGTTTAGGCTGTTTGAAAAGGTTATGCCGTAAATGCTATGAGAAATTTAAAGATAATTTCGCTTTCTTGAGGCTTTGTATGAATTTTCGTCTCTTTTTAACATACGTTTTTATAAGTAAATTATATAAAGCGTGTTGTTTATAAGTAAAAAAACATAAATACATTTTTACAAATATTATGGTTTTACCCTATTTCGTTTGGAATAACATAAATTAATTATTTATTATTACATTTTTTTATAATATTTGTGTAAAAACATATCCTTAAATAAAATACCACTAACCAAAATACAAATTTCTTTTGGATTTTAAGGATGACAATTTGAACGTACCTCACAAAAAAAAATTATTTACCACAGTAGTTAAAGGTAAACGTTAAATATTGTTTATTAATTCAGTCATTATCACGAGGAACTAAAACATTTTAAACGAGCATAAAATATTAGGTCCTTAGTACATATGAAATTGGAGTTTTGCCGTACTGGCAAATTTGATCTCAAATATCTTCTCTTTGGTTAGGAATTCCAAATCCAAATTTATACAGCTATTTACTCATGTATTTGTGTTTTGAAAATTATAATTCATTTATTTTTTTCTCAATTGTTTTTTTATTTGCGTCACTCAGTTTACAAAATGAAAAACTTGAAATATCGCGTTATTTACGAGTACGAGTTCCACCGTGGCACCAGTGCTGCAGAAACGGCTCGAAGGATTAATGATGTGTATGGCGACGGTGCCGCAAAAGAAAACACAGTGCGTTTTTGGTTCCAACGTTTTCGTTCTGGAAATTTCGACCTGCAGAACAAGCCCCGTGGACGGCCGGAGACCAAAGTTGATAATGAAGAATTGAAGGCTATTGTGGAAGCGGATCCATCGCAAACCACATCCGAGTTAGCTGCAGGCTGCGGTGTTAGTGATAAAACTGTTTTAATCCACTTGAAGCAAATTGGTAAGGTGAAAAAGCTTGAAAGGTGGGTACCTCACGAATTGAGTGAAGCAAATCAACAAACGCGCGTTGACTGCTGCGTTGCATTACTCAACCGGCACAATAATGAAGGGATTTTAAATTGAATCATTACCTGTGATGAAAAGTGGATCCTGTACGATAATCGGAAGCGCTCATCGCAATGGCTGAACCCTGCCGAACCAGCCAAACCATGCCCCAAGCGAAAATTGACTCCAAAAAAGTTACTTGTGAGCGTTTGGTGGACTAGTGCTGGTGTCGTTCACTACAGCTTTCTTAAATCTGGCCAGACGATTACGGCAGATGTCTATTGTCAGCAACTGCAAACCATGATGGAAAAGCTAGCTGCTAAACAACCGAGGCTGGTTAATCGCTCTAGGCCACTGCTGCTTCATGATAACGCTAGACCACACACTGCACAACAGACGGCTACCAAATTAGAGGAGCTTCAATTGGAATGTCTAAGACATCCACCGTACTCTCCGGACCTTGCCCCAACAGATTACCATTTTTTTCGAAATTTGGATAACTTCTTGCAAAGGAAAAAATTCAACTCCGATGGGGCAGTCCAAACCGCCTTCAAAGATTTTATTGATTCCCGTCCGAATGGTTTTTTTAGTAAAGGGATCGATGAACTACCTATGAGATAGCAAAAGTGCATAGATAGCAATGGTACATACTTTGATTAAATAAATATATTATAATTAAAAAAATCGGCTTTATGTTCCTCCCATACTAAACGCCAATTTCATATGTAAGGACCTAATATATAGATATTCTATAACCATGAGATGTGTAAGAGTACCAAATTTTTTAAATAAATACGAAATATAACATAGATTTTATCTCAAAGGAAGACTCATTTCTAAAGATGAAACCAGCATTTATTAAATACAAATTACGTTACAACTTGAAAGTACATAAAACTCAATCAAAATTTATTTATAAATGCGTCCTTTATTAGATAAACAAAGACGAGGAACTATACTTATCTTGATCAACAACAGTCACTTTTCAATTGATGGCTATCGGTTGTATTCTGAAATAAGCAATATTGTTATTTCTGTATCTCGACAGTTATTTTATAACATTTAATCGCCGCCAATTTTGACGTTTTAAGTCTGACAGGTTTGAAATTAATGAATTCAATCAATCAGGAAGGTCTAAAACGTAAACAAATAATTTATTCACACTTATGAATGATAATTTTTCTAATTGATTAAATTCATTAATCTTTAACCTATCTAACTTAAAACTTCAAAATTGGCGGCATTACAATGATTAACAATAACTGTCAAAATACAGAAATAAGAAAATTGCTTATTTCAGAATATAGGCCGTATATTTGAGATAGAGATCATGATAAATGTACACGTCTGCCCAACATAAACGCAAAAATGACGCTGTTCGAGAATAAGGTTGTAAAAATCAGTACCAGTGTAATTGTGGAACAACTATTATCATAACAGAGCAATTTTTAGCAAATATATTTTTGTGGATATTTCTGTATTTTTTTGAGTTATGACTTTTTTATCGCACGTGTGACATGTCAGAATCGAGAGAGAGAGAGAGAGAGAAAACAAATATTCAAGTTTATCAATGTTGTGCTTTCTCGATGTAATAATAACTTTTTTATAGGTATTCTAATGTTAAAAATTTGCACTGCAATATTGCATAAGCATTACACGCTTTGATTTTTATAACGCATACTCGAAATCACATCCTTATTGCTCGGTTTTTCAGGGCATTTCAGGCACAATTCAATCATTTTTATCGTAACGTTCTGTTCGTCTATATTATGTCTAAAATAAGAATCATTATTAAGTTCATGTTAACTTAAATAGTTGTACGCTGTATTCTATAAAATATATTCTTTTTACCTCCTTTTGAGATTAATCAATAAAAATGACAAATAACGAACAATTTTACGTAAAAATAAGTAACGTTTTCTCAGAAATTGATTAGTTAAAATACTTGTATCTTGACGGTATTTTTTCGTTTTTCAACCTGGGTATAAAGAAAGAATTTAGGAATATGTATACACAGGTATATACTCTTTTACGTAAATGTTTGACAGTAATGAACATTGATGTATTATAATATATCATTGGTAATGAAGGTAAATAAAAATGAGATGAAAAATAACCGATTTTTTTACATTTTATTCGAGGCTCAAACCATCTTGCATCAAAACTGCGATGAAAAATATAATTCAACCTTCAAACCATTTTATTCGAGGCTCAAACCATGCCTTCTACGATTCTTGTTTGTGTGACACACGTATAGATGGCATTGGACGATAGGCCAAAATCGGGCGCGATGGTGCTGCAGTAGCGACAGGGTACATAACTATAATGGCGGCCCTCTGTTGGAAATTTCTGTAAATTGCGTTGTATGGACTGTCCGGACCCTGGTTTTTATTGAATATGGCAACATGAACAGGGACCAAACCATAGATAATTTTATTTTTTCTCTCTTTAGAATGGAGTTCCTACCTGTGTTTTAAAAAGTATTGAGAATCGCTGGATAGAAATTATTTTTCTTTTTGTTGGATACATTGTTGATATATCTTTTTTGACTCGAGTAGTCTATTGTTATGATATACAATGGCGGCCGTCACAACTGTGCAATGTTTAATTATATTATTTCTAATAAAATCCTGCCAAGGTAATCAAAAGTGAATTGTAATAATAAAAAAATTTAGAACTTGTGAAGTTATTGAGTGAGAAATTTTCCATAAAAATGATACACTGCGCTCTGCCTGTTCTTACTTATGCCCATTACTTCGACAGTTAATCAACAAATAAGTCGTTTGTAGTTGAAAATTGATGATTTTACTCACTTAGATGGCATATTTAGCTTTTAATTGTGTGGTGAAAATCGCAGACGTCGTTTTATCTGCGAGTATTGCGCTGCAGATGAGCCTAAGTTTTGACATGTACGTATTTTTTAGGAGGCATACAGACAGGCAGTTTGTTGGATGGTTCAGATGACGATGTCTCAGCGAACGCTCCAGATTCTCCGCCGAAAGATATCAGCCACTTGTTAGACCACCAGAAACTTTTAGACTCGCAGAAAAGCGCAGCAAATTTCATTGTCCACCACCAAAGGTAAAACAACATTAGCTGACATTTCCATTTATGGTTAATATAAAAGTTGCATTATGTATTGGAGATAAAAGAAATCGTTGCATTTATCTAACATTTCTCCTTGCTTGATTCAACGGGAGTTGACCGTGGTTAGAAGGTCTTAATTGGGATTTTTTCTAGCGTGCAAGACTTTTTATTTTATGAATGGCTTGTCGTAAACCTCAACTACTACACAAATTCATAACCATCTAGCCTGTAGACAAACCTCAATACGACTTGTATGAAAAGTTGCGTGAACTGCTTTGTTAATGAGTTGCAAAAAAGTCTGTGATTTTAAATCGGAGTGTGTCATAAAAAGGCTATTCATATTTGTATTACAGAAAATGAATGATATACGCATCTACACCACATTCATTATTATCATTATATCGGCCGTATTCTGAAAATAACATAATTGCTGTTATTTTTGTGATAGTTATCCCAACATTCAAAAATAGATAAGATTTACGATGGTCTACCTTATTCAGCACTCAGAAATAGAAGAGATGTATTTATTTATGTCCATATAATTACTTCATTAATTTACGTTAACAACTTTTGCAATTTTAGATAAGATCTTTGGAAAGTTGTCGTGAATATACATGGTCTAATTAGTGTGATATGTTGATTGAGGGGAATGTGGAGTATAAGGGATTCATAAATATAATTGTCATTTAAAACTCAAGAGAGGAAGCAGAAATTGCATTCTGTGTTTTTATGTCTACATACATACGATGGTGCAATATCACTTTTCAACACCCAACAGTTGTGCAGTAATGGCATATAAACCATTTTGTTATTGTGATTTTGGACCTCTATGTCTGGGGTTCTTAAAAAAGACCTGTTTATTTGATGTTGAGGCAATATTTATATCATCACTCAAACCAGTCATTGCATTCGGGAGTTTTGTCTAAAATATAAGTTTTGATGAATATTATATAAAATAAGCACTAATAATCCGATTCAAGAAGCTGAGATTGGAGTGCAAAAAACTCAGTGCCAGCTGCTACAGGAACTATGTTACCAGGATGGAGTCCCTGATGGAGACCGATGCTAGCCAGTTCTGGAAATTTGTGAAAAACAAGCGTCGTAATAACCTTGACATTCCATCTGAAATGTCATGGAATGAGAAAACAGCTGTTAATGGCGGTGAAATAAGTAACCTCTTTGCATCATACTTCAGGAGTATCTATGCTATTAACAACGCTGCCCCAGCAGACCATAATACTAGTACTCGAAGCGTCAAAGATGCTAACTTATCGGAATTTAGCGTCACCTTTGATAACGTCTTTAAACAGCTAACGAGCCTGAAGGTCAGCAAAGGATCTGGGCCCGACGGTGTACCGAATCTCTTCCTAAGGAATTGTGCAGCCGGTCTCTGCGAGCCCATAACGCATATATTCAGCAAATCACTACAGCTTGGAGTCTTTCCCTCGGCATGGAAACTCTCGTTCATAAGCCCAATTCACAAATCTGGTACTAGGTCTGAGGTAACTAACTACCGCCCGATATGTATACAAGTTGCCATGTCAAAGCTTTTTGAGAAACTAATTCTTCCTCAACTTACATTTGCATTCAAAAATATAATTACTACAAAGCAGCATGGCTTCTTCGGTGGCAGATCTACAACAACGAATCTGTATCTATACATTAACTACATACTCAATGCTCTGAACCAGGGGGTGGATGTACATGCTATCTACACAGATTTCAGTAAGGCTTTCGACATGGTAGACCACGGAATCCTGATTGACAAGCTCGGTCTGTATGGTGTGAGAGGCACAGCATTAGAGTGGTTCCATTCGTATCTAACTGGCAGATTCCTACAAGTCAGAGTTAATGGATTTATCTCTGAAGAGTATGAAGTATGCTCTGGTGTCCCTCAAGGGTCACATCTTGGTCCGATTCTCTTTAATATTTTCGTCAATGACATCGCAGACAATTTACTATCCGATTACCTACTATATGCAGATGACATGAAAATTTTCAGAAGAATCATGAATGACCAAGACTTAGAAATTCTTCAGCACGATCTCAATGAACTCCACAGGTGGTGTACTAAAAACAAACTAATGTTAAATATCGGTAAATGCTCAGTAATGTCATTCTCTAGATCACGAAATCAATATCAGGCTAATTATCTCATTGATGGACATCATCTCCCGATAGTCACCTCGGCAAAGGACCTTGGCGTTATTGTGGACCATAAACTGAATTTCTCAAGCCACGTGGAGAAAGTTGCGTCACAAGCTTTCAAGACTCTTGGTTACATCATTAGAGCTGGGAAGGACTTCAGCAATGTCTACACGCTGGTACGACTATTCGACAGTCTTGTGAGACCGATACTGTTCTGTCATTTGGTCGCCGTATATCAATAAACTAATCAATCAGCTCGAAAGAATACAGCGCAAACTATGTAAATGCATCGCCTATCGTACACGATCACCAGGAGGTATTGAGACCGTATATAACAGATTTAGAGTCAGCAAACTAATCACTCAAAGACAATTGTCTGATCTGACCTTCTTCTACAAATCTGTCAACGGACAGATAGACTCGCCCGAGATCCTGGAACAATTTGGCATTATCACTGCTAGGCCGGATCTAAGAGTGCGTAGATTGTTAGAAACCACTAAATCCACAAAAAGTTACGTGTACAATGGCCCAAGAAATAGGATTGCCAATCTGGTGAATAGCCACTGTGTTGATATCAACTTCTTCGATGAATCATACGTCTCATTCTCATCAACGGCAAAAAGATTGTTATCACAGTATTAAAATTACCCTCAACCCTATATGATTATACCATGTTGTTACTATGCTAGTATTGTTTTTTATATATGTGCAATTTTTATAATCCATTCATTTAAGTCTATTATTTTTGTAAAATCAATGTATATAGCCGATTGGCGTATGAATAAATAAATAAATAAATACTATTTCAAAAGTTGATAGAAATCAGTTTGTTTCACACACACGTTGACTATTTTTAAATATTAATTAAAGCCAATATTTTCATCACAATGATAGAAGTATTGAAATTTGATAAATATCTTGACGGTTCTCTATTTTTGAGTGCTGAGGTAGCAATCATCATCACAAATAACAATCTTTGTATTTTCAGAATATGGCCAAAGTGCATTAAATTGAATTATTTGTCTGAATGCCATTATTTGTGAAGTTGCTAGCATTTTTGCGTATTGATTTCTTTTTAGTTTTATTCTTAGTGCTTCATTTTGAATCTATAATCTCCAAGGATGTTACGTGCAATGTTAAAGACAATAGGCATGCTGACAGATTTTGAAATAACCTTCTATAATGTAGGTACATGGTAATGTAGGTTATGGAAAATAACAATATTTTGGTAATAATAATAAAGTTTTTGCTCAAATAATTGCATTTTCATCTATTTTTAATTTTGCGCAAAAATACCCGCAGGTGTCATGGCGTCTACTTGACATTAAGGTACAGATACACATTCTTCTTTAGTGGCATGCTAATGAGCATGCCACTAAAAAGCATGCCCTAACACACTTGCTCATTACTGGCATGCTTATTAGTGGCATGCTCATAAATAAGCATGCCCAAAGCTAACAATCAAACACACATGCTTATTAGTGGCATGCTCTTGTCATACAATAGAGATGCTCTTGTTCAAAATGGAAACTTTGCAAACTGAAATAGAAAATTCAAGTCAACCAATAAATCAAAAAAGTTCCCGATTTTCCATCCGCACATTTTTGATTTTAGTTTATATAATTTTTATTGTAAGATTTGAATCATTCATGCCTATTAATAAAGTTTCGTAAACATTATTTCTCACTATATTATTTTTACACAACGGTGACCGAGTATTCCACAGACATTCGTGATTCCTATAATAAGTCACGAAAAGTAATGTTTTATCATCTCCACAACGCGCCATATTTGTTTCATCTGTCGCGGACTGAGAAGATCGCATTGATAATACTAGCCACGAAGCCCGCGAATGACAAGCATGCTCATAATAAGCAAGCCTGTTCACACATGCTCCAAAGACACCCCTTCTCTATGGTGAATGACAGTGGCATGCTTATAAATCAACCGGCGGTTGATTTTTGAGCATGCCACTAGGTGGCATGCTCATTTCAAGCAATGTGCGTACACACATGCCACTAATAAGCATGCCACTGTCAAGGTCGATACTGCGCATGCTCACGTGCCACTAAATAAGCATGTGTATCAGACGCCTTAAGCTTAAGTAAACATTGCATTGTGTCTATGACAACAGTTCAAGAGACACGGTGATGGTTACTTTGGCGTGACGTCATTCGCTCTGATTAATGTTTCAGTTAAAATAGCAGATTGTACAATTTTATACTTTTATTTTATTGAAAATCTGTGTATATTAAAACTGGATCATTTTTTAGAATCCTTTCAAAATATTCTGGTATCCAGGATGTCCGATGTATGCATGTAGAGTGAACTTCTGATGAATGTCAGCAAATCGAAAGTGATGGTATTCGAGAGAGACGAAAGAGTGACTAAGTGTAATGTAATTGTAAATAACGAATGCTTAGAACAAGTAAACGAGTTTGTGTATTTGGAAAGTATGTTTAGTAGAGACGGCAAGGCTGAGAAAGATATCGAAAGGAGAGTGACTGCGGGAAACAAAGTTAATGGTGCTCTAAATGCAATTATGGCCAATAAGAATCTGTCAAAGGAAGCAAGACTAGCGGTACATAATGGCGTGCTAGTGCCAACCCTGATGTACGGAAGTGAAGCCTGGAATTGGCAAAAGAGGAATGAAAGTAGACTGATTGCGATGGAAATGCGGTCACTAAGACGCTTGTGTGGAAAATCTTTGGTCGATAGAGTGAGGAATGAACAAATTAGACGTGAATGCAATGCTGGCTGTAGTGTGGTAGATAGAATAAAGAAAGGAGTGCTGAGATGGTTTGGTCATGTGGAACGTATGAACGAGGAAAGGATGGTTAAGAAAATATATGAGGCGAGTGTTGAAGGCAACGGGAATAGAGGACATCCGCAAAATACTTGAGGATGGCCCTGTTAAAAGCCGCAATAACCGTAGAACTTGTATAAGAAGATGTATGAATGTGGCCGAAGCAAAAGTGGTGTGCCAGGATAGAAGAGTGTGGCGTTCAATCCTCTCTGCCTACCCCTGTGGGGAAAAGGCGTGATGGTTAGTTAGTTATACTCGAGCCATCTTAAGATGGCATTTTTGACAGATCGTAATAGTGTTGTGACACACTTAAAATCATTAACGAAATAATTCAGTCGAAAAAATTTCCAAGAATTAATTCACATTTAATTCGGTTAAAAATAGTAAACATGATTTTACGAGATTCTAAGTTATACCATTAGATAGATCTCAACCAAGCGCATCCTTTGGTGATATTTTCAAGTATGTCAGATAAATATTAATTGCGTAATAGGCATCCAAAGTGGGCCGCAACAAACTAAGTGCGCCCGCGCAATTTCCCATATGTAAAAACATATCATTCCCATAGATGTTCACATGAGGAACACGATAAAAAATGTTTCAGTTCGCTAGGACGTCTGTAACGTCCGTAATCTGAGTTCAAAAATATCGGCTGGCGGCCTACCCAGCCGCCCGGGGCCGCCGTGGCGGCGCCGGGTTTTTTCCACTGGCCCGCGTGACTTGTAACGGTCGGCGCGGCCGCCGAGTTTTGCAGGGCTCCCAAGATATTTACTCTCCCATATGATGGCTCAGATAAAACATTATTTATTTTAATTTCTACTTTAAAATATCACATAAAAGGATTCATTTGGCACATTTAAAAATACTTATGTATTTTTGCTTCCTCGCCTCTTCGAGGCAGGACATTTACATTAATTCCATCAATATAGCGGCCATTCTATAATGGTCCGCGGCGCTTCGCGCGGTTTTTTAATGATTTTATCCCCATCGCGCGAGCTTTCCTGTATATCCAAACCACGAAACATGAATTTTATTCAATATTACATTTGCAAATGTCTTATCTAGTTCTTAAATATTTCATTCTTAAGATATCATTAAATATTTCATCAAACTTAAATATTTCATTGTTTTGTAGCCGTTTTCTTTGCCCTCTAATAAAGCCATAGAAAAAGATCATATTTAGAGGGCACAATCGATCTGTCAGATTTGTTGTGTTATTTTGGATACTTATTCTGCGTATTCTACGCATATTATACAGACAATCAATATCCTATAACATTTTGAATCATTTCGTTCATTCCACATTGAATGTTGATGGACATCACTACTCTGGTGTTCGCGCAATAAAGTATACCATTTGTCCTCCAATGTTTAGCTGTCGTTAATTACGAAACTTCATGTAAGTCTAAACGTCAAAAGTGCCATCATACAGTGGCCGTACTGTAGTTAGTCAAAATATTTTCTTCTCAAAAATCACTTATTCTTTAATACTGTCATTATGCCTATTATTTATTAGAGAATTATGTCGGTGAATCTTGAAAATGGCAAAATGCAAGAGGAATGATGGATAATCGAAGAAGAATAAACGAAACCCTTAATTTATAAATGTTTACTCTTGTGTAGTCACTCTCTTACAGGTCCAAAGTGTATCCAATGACTACACAAGATCAGATTATCTTCAACTCATTCTGATTTATTACATATGCGACAGTTTGAACAAATTGTGATACTCATTATGTTCTGCGTTTTGTAATTTTACTAAGCATTACGTATATTACACAAATTGAGACATTTATTTACATAAAGCATTATCATTGTAATGTTTTATGTAAATAACAAAACGTGTAATAAAAATTCTTGTAATTTTGAATAGACAAGATTAATGAGTAATGTACATCATTTATTTTCTTGCTTCGTTACGAAGACGGAGACGCATGAGAAAAAGGTAAGATCACAAACAAAATGAAATGCAGTAAAACCCTGTTAATTTGAAATTCGCGATAATCGAAATTTGTAAAACTCACAAATTCCAAAATATTAATTTCATAGATTGACCCGGTAATTCGAAATAATTTTTATCCCCTTGCGTCATAAATCAATACATTTTAGTTCATATAATTAGAATTTTTATATAAATGTGACGAAATAGAAAAAAAAAATTTTTTTTTCACAATCAAAAAAATGTCAATATCGGTTACTTTAGTAATAAAAAATTCGCAAACTTTGTATTAGCATTTTGTATTGCATTTTATAATGATTTCTCATTTTATAATAGTTTTTTTCATGAGTTTTTCCAAATTTCGTAATCGCATTGCCTTTTTTTTTGTATCTTGAAATTCAAATTTATAGGGTTCCACATAATTCAATTTTTTTTTTGGGTTCCTTAAATCTCGAGTTAACGAGGTTTTACTGTATTACATTAAAACAGTGCTTTGATTTATAACAAAAAATATATGCTGAACTTACTTCTTGTTTAGTTATTAAATAAATAAAATTATATAAAATTAAAACCTTCTTTTCCTATATGGGGTGTATAAAATATTAAACATCATTTATATTAATTTTTTAACATAATCAGGTCTAAAGTTAAAAATGAATTAAAATATAGATGTGAAATAAAATTGTTAAAACATTGTATAATTGAATAAAAGTTGCTTCCCAAAACTTTCCAAAGTTTTGTCAAATTCTCGATTCCTTTTCTTGCAATTAGTATCTATGCAAAAAAAAGATATCCTAGTGCCCACAGATCAACAGATGTATTTTGAAGGATCGAAAAGTGCCTAAGTCCGGTTCATAAGCACGCTATATTTTTATACTGTAATAATATATGTGTAAACATTATCTTGTTTAATTGCTTTTTTGAAACTTAATTTATTTAAAAATACTGTAAAAAAATACGTATTTAAAAATACTGTAAAAAAGATGTCGGAATGCCAATTTAGTGTGTCGCAGTACTGGGTTAAATCATATATAATTATATTAACACTACTATGTATTTTATTTATAAGAATTGTTAAAAAGGTTACCAATATTAATTAGACTGAACACAAATAATTTAAATAAATTTACCAAATACATTCTTTATAATACAAAAATCTAACTAAAAATATTGTTATTAGAAAAAATATCTTTATTAATTTTTATTCACTAAAAACTTTGTTAAAACCATTTGGAGCAAATTTACGTCTCCTGGTCTCTTCATCAGAATGGACGCATATGGATCCGTCTGTCCTGATGAAGATAAAGTGATATCGAAACTGGTAAACGCAAAGTTGCTCCAAATTATATAAAGTTTTTAATTAATTAAAATTAGTAATTATGTCCACAACTTTAACGCCTATAAACGACACTTTATTTTAACATCTTGAAAAATGTACAACTAATCTATAAAGGAAATATGAAAATAAATTAACCTTCTCTGTATGGTGCTTAAATAATAATGCGTGACCCGGTGCTATACACTCAGATGTACATTCGGATTTTGCCACCATGAAGTTGGATATGTGAAGTCGGATTACTTATATTATTCATTAATATAATATTTGTTATGTGTAGAAGTGAATATATGTTAATTATTGTGTTAAAAGTGCTAAAAATGAGAAAATTGATCATCACAAACAACATCATAAAGACACATATAGCTCGGCCATCGTGCGCTCTGCTACTACAGAGTGTAAATAGGCAATCCGGCACCATGAATCCTGTGCAGCACGTACTGCGCCTCCCCTTCGCTCCCCGCTCCAATACATTCACGTATTGACAAATTAATGTCCGTTTCTTCGAGAAAACATTTTGTGTTGAAATTGTTTTGTGCAATACACAAATACACTATGGCCTAAACAATGAACTCTGTATTTAGTATATATTATAAAGATATTCACATAATTAGAGGCAATGTCTAATCCATTCCGGAGGGGACAGTTAACTTGTTGTGGGCCGTAAATTTTTGGAATTTTTTGTGATTTTTCTTTTTACGAAAAAACCACGAAAACATGCGTATATTAAAAAAAACACACATTCATATTATTTTATCGTAAGTGTCGAAACGCAATGATTTTTTTATCATTTAAGTAAAAAAAATAATCTTTTTTTGAATTTCCATAATGTTGCCAGCGCAACATTTTCTGAAAAATAATAATAATTTTTTTATTTGTTTATTAGAGACAACACTACTATTAATAATAATAATCTTCTGTGTGATATATTTTGTTACACGGCACGGCACACGACGGGACATCGCACTCATAACACATAAATATGATACACTTTCACACACACACATATTTCAAATAAACGCAACAAAATTGCGTGTCTTTTTGTTAATAAATCGCTATTAGTATTCAATTGAATCATAAACCAACAAAAACTGACAAATATCGCAAAACATATCGTATATATTTGTACAAATAAATCGAAAATCGAAAAAAATAAATCGTATTTCCCGCGCACATTGCGCGTGACCTTGACGATGGAATATTTGAATTTCGATTGCACAACACGCTATCGGAGCGCCATCTATGACAATTCTATACGATTTTGATGGCAGAAAAACTTCTGTTTTGATTGTTTAAAATATTTATAGATTTAAAATATAATCCGTGATGTTTTTGAGTTGAAAATGGTCACAACAGGATTTCTCTATTGGGAAAAAATTACGTTTTGCAAATTCGATACGCGGCCGTCGATAAATAAATTATTTTGTGCCTGTCGCATATATGCGACGCGGCCCAGGGGGGGTTAAACCCATTCCGTTCCCACGACAGAGCGCATTGTGTATACAAACGCGGGCCTGGAACAGATTTACTATGAGACGTGGGTGTGAATGCACATATGGAGAGATAAAAACATTGCAATAATAGAGTTAATATTTCATAAATTTTATTTAAAATGTCTCCCTCATTGTTGTCCATTTAAGTAATTAGTTATTTTTTAAATGAATAATTACGTCTACTCTAATTTTAATTGAGACCAAAAAGAGAAAATAATTTTAAAAATTCTGCGATCTGAACTAAAATAACATTATCATTATATGGCTATCAAATTGAAAGCAGCACGTTTCCCCCCGCGTCTGAAAGGAATTCAATTGCAGTGATAACAATTGAATGTAAGCGTATCCAATTGTTTATTATCTGCACATCCTCCTACTCCCCTTTTTGTTATTCTCATCCACAGAGAGAATTTGAAAGTACAATCTTGTTTATAAGATAATAGATTACAAATTGGTCTCATATTGCTCCGAGGCAGGCCTTTCAAACCGTGCAACTAAATTATAACAAACGATTCGGGGGAATAAAAGCAAAGGCAGCAATATCCTACCAAAGTGTTTCAAAGAAAATACGAAATACCTCCCACTACCCCAGGAAATTTCTCCGGAATCTATGAACCCTATAAATATGGAAATAAGTATTTAAAAACAGTTGCCATTGCATTTTTCTTTTATGTATGTGTATAAATAAATATTCTACTTTTAAATATGGATGTTACTTTGTTTGCTTTAAATAGTGGACACTGCTGATTTTGCTATTTACATAATTGGATATTGCTGTGTTTGCTATTATGTTTTAGTCTAAAATCGACATTGATTCTCTCTTTAATCTGAAGCGGCCATTTTGTGACCTAAAATATTATCCTTGGGGATTGATTGGTTGAACTGGATATTGCTGTCTTTCCTTTTAATAGCGATTTGGGAACATGTTTTTTTAGGGATAGAGCTAGCTACATTTTCTACACAATATCGAATTCAGTATTCTAAAAGATGTAGGAAAAATTTACGAATGTTGCATTATTATCACATTATTAGCCAGCTGCATTGAGTATTAACGTTTTTATATTTTCATCAGCAGTTAGGGGATTCAAGGCAAACGGCTTTAAAACGATTCATGTCCATTGAGTGTCGGATGCAACGACAGCCTGAATTTTGTGAAAAAATATTTGCAATTTATGTTAGTTTGAATATATTAACCTCGAACACATGAAAATGTCTAAATTTGATATGAATTCGGATGCGGAGCATTACTTTCTTGCACACCATGGTGTTTTTAAAAATCAGGTGATACTGCAAAATTCGGGAGGTTTTTGATGGTAGTGTCCCGACTAGTACTGGAGTTTTGGTAAATGACTGCTTGTACTCGGGTGAGCGGCTTCAGAATGATATCACAGATATTATTATGAATTGTGTGCGTAATTCCACATTTTCTTTTCGCTTTTTGTAATGATATTTCGACTAACTATCACTTTCCTCTCACCAACTTTAAACCACGGCGCAGCGATGGATATATTCAATGTGAAGTAATCTTTATTACATTATTTTGGCATGTGGCGACACCTGCCCGTGATAAACCAATGATTTTGAATTATTTTAATATTTGTGAGTACGATCATAAAAAAAATGATAACATTTTGGTCTGGCATTGCCAGTTCGGAACTGTAAATGTATTGATTTGTAAGAAAATGTACAAATTGAAAATTCTTGGTACATTATTAGTGATCTGGAAGTATTTTCATATTATGTAATGTGAATCAACTGGGCACAGACATCACAAGCCATAACTATCTTTTAAAACAGATTAAAGCAATTTTATCTTTCCTAAAACCTATTTTAACCCTTCCCTGTCCCTTTCCATCTCCTATTTGTCTCGCTGTCATGGAGCTGGTATTGTCACTGTCACGTTGTATAATGGAAATATATTTAAATTGTTCCACTAAATTGTGTGGTTGCTTGGAAGAAATACCAAATGGCAATAAACCCACCATTGTATTATTGCTTGACCACAATAACTTGGCGTGCGGCGACTTTGGAACTAAAACCCGCCCCGCCCGCACCCGGCGGTAACCCCTTGCCCTGTCATTCAGTTCATTCTCGTCTTTGAGCGCAAGCTGTGTCATCTTGATTACCAATATACACTGAATTATTATGTCCAAAACAGTCCGGGGTGGTGCAAGAACAATTGCCAATGAAGTATTAAAGTTTTGCGAAGCTGGAAAAGCAAACAATGGACTGATATTACCGTTTGACAGATAGAGCGGCCGCCACGAGGCGCGCTGTTACCCGACCAAATTTCTATTGAAGTCTCTGACACCGGTCACCGGACATTCAGTACATTATGTATTCTGTAATAAATTTACACCCTGGCAACTTCTGTTACGCGACAGTGACGCCCTCCTTCGCACGTCAAGTTATAGTGGTACGTCTGTAACATCTATACAAAGTGAATAAATAAATAAATAAATAAAAATAAATGATAATTATATTTCTAAATTACAAGTAATATTTTCTCTCATATTTATGGTGTAAAAATGTATGTATGAAAGCAAAGTCAAGATATACAAGACACGTGTGCGATATATTATGACATACGCTATAGAGATGCGGGCTGACATTGTCCGCACCAAAGGACTCCTCAGAACAATTGAAATGAAGATGCTGAGATCCATTGCTGGAAAAACTCTACTTGATCGTGTCCAAAATGCAAGCATAAGAAAACCTGCAAAATAGAGGACATAGTAGCACGATGGAGTAGATCCAGAAGGAGATTCTGGAGAGATCACGAAGCCAGAATGGACAGTGCATACAGTAGCGAATGAAATCCCTTTTGGACGATGCCTACCGGGAAGACCACCGAAAGGATGGGGGGATGGCTGGACTTGCTCATCCCAGGAGTAGTTTTGTGTACCACATCTAATAAAAGAAAAATATATGTGGTAATAATAAATTAATACGATTTTTGTTTGGCGTGCTTGAGGTAAATGTTTGGGAAAATAAAATATAAAAGTTGATTACCCCTTTTGAAGTACGATTTGCTTTTCCTCTGATGCTTCTGATTGTGCTAATTTAAAATCAGTAGCGATGTGGCCGTCACTTAAATTCTATACCATTGTGTACGCACATTCACGAAAAGCTCTAATGTGTACAAAATAAGCTCCCTTTTATTCTTGATTTACTTTTAAGATAATAATATTTTATACTAACTGAAGTATGTGCTAATGTATTCACAAATCGGAGAGATATTCAACCCTTGTTTGTTAAAATTTGCGCGAGATTTGTGTTCCATTCCGAGTAATTGAATAAAATGTCCCAATCGAAGAAAAATCGTAAAAAGAAAAGGTACCTAACTGCTTGTGTTGTAATTTAATTTGTTTCCAACGAATTGTAACATTTAAATTACAAATGCGTAATTTCTGTTATTTTCTCGTGATTTCCAGATACAAATGTCACTTGTGCGACCCGCCAGATTGCGTCGGAGTCACGGGAATGTGCAAAAATGCAGTGCACGTATGTGTTTTTTATTTTCTTTAAATTTTATACTTTTATTTATTGATTTTTTTTTACTTGTCTTTCAATGCGTACCGAATTTAGCGGATTAAATTCACAATTTTTAATGTGTAGATATCTGCCGAAATGCTAGGTCAACAATGTCCAACTTGCGTATGAAAATACCCTACTCTGTGGAGATAATAAAGATAAAAAAACATATCAAAATATTCAACTAAAATGGATAGTAACTTGTTAGTTGTTAGTTAGTAAAAGTAGTTGTACAATTTCACTCATTAATAGAAATTAGCTTTTGATTATTAGAGACTTCCATCCACTTTTCCCATATATAAATTAGATTCGTCTCTATGAGACTTCTATAGTTTATGCTTAATTAGTATTTTTTATGTTTTTAGTGTTGGAAATCACACGTGCGTGATTCCAACGGAGAGGAGCGTTACTCCCGAGGGTGCACCACCAATGTGGACCAACTGGATCTGAACTGTCGTCCTCCGGGTTCCAATGTGTGAGCATTCCACTTTAATATCCTTTCTCCTTATGGAAATTACCACAGAGAATACTTATTTCCATATGTTTTGTTTTTCATGCATTACAAAACACATGGTGTATTGAATTATGCATACATTATTCTGGATTGTATTTATTTATTTAAATATACGGAACAAAGAGCACTTTTTAAATAATAGTATGAACAAGATATCAAAAGAGTAACATTGTATAACTAAAAATTACATTGATAAGTAATTACAGTGATATTAATTAGAAAAAAGGAAGTGTGAATTACATATTATATATAAAATTGAACAAATAGGTGTAATAATTAATTTTGTGAATACATACAGGATACACGACGGCAGGGTGTAGAGCTTTTATTAACGCAACTTTGTAATGTGCTAAACTAGAGTTGAAAATATCCGAGACATAAGTGCTTAAGTGTTATTTACCCCATGTAGCCTAGGTACAAGAGAGTTAAAATACGAGTTAGTTCTAGTGTTATTATTATTATTGATAATGGGCAGGCAGCTCAAGCTGATAGGCCCATATCACTGTCTCTCATTTGAATATCCAGCCTATTCTTAAATTGGTTGCACTGGCTGCAGACAAACTGTTCCACATATTGACCACTCCATTGCTTAATGCATGCTTTCTTGGGTTACACGAGAACCGAGACTTGTTCAACTTCAGGTGATGTCCTTGAAGGCCCACATTAGTGTTTAATGTCACAATAAAATAACGTAGGTACCGAGTAGCTCTAGCAGGCGCATAAAACATAAACAAACACAAAATATCGGGGGTGTCAAAATGTGAGTTAATAATTTTGTGGAGTAAAATCAAATCAGATACAATTGACCAGAACAATCTCTTTTTACACAGTGGTCACAGGAAGAGGCACACAGCCGGACAATTCAACATCACCTGCTGCACCGGCGACATGTGCAATGACGGAGAGTTTCCCCAGCTACCGCCGCTTATATACAGAGGTCGGTATCACTAAGACAACCGGGCAATTATAATAAGAAGTCAGAAATATTGAAAAAAAAATGAAAACTTTCATATTGCATAGCTCCATATGCATGGTTGCTTGAACATTTTCGACTCATAATTTAGGCAGGAATCCACCTGTAAAATATTGCGGACTAGCTCTGTCACATCCTGTATAACTTTGAACCACGCACATTCTAAGTTGTGGACTTAGGTCATGGTTAGAAAATAAAGGTCCCATTCCGAGAAACGGACTTCTCCATTCGAGCTCTAACTTCTAGAGATGGATCCCATTTCTCGTTCACCCGTGCACCCAAGTATTTGTATTGCGTGACTCTTTCTATTGGTTCATTGTTAATGATTATATTTGGTGTTGGAAGCGATCTATTTATATATTTTTCATTTATTTCTCAGTTCTGATTGCATGCTGCTGATATTTACCTGTAATGAAATAAATATGTCTCTTACCATTGTGTCTTTTTTTCTGTAGGTATCAAAATATGTATTTTATTGTGTTTTTAGAGTTGTACTGAATTGAGATTAACCGGTCGGATACCGGCTGTACGTAACGAGGAATGTACCCTGTCTGCCGTGCAATTACGCGCGCGAATGCTGCACTTTTTTGTGACGGTTATATTCATGTAAAAATCAACAATAATCCCTAAAAAGTTGCAGTTTCTGGTTTCTCAATATACGGACTTCAATAATTACTTTTATTTCAATAATTACTTTTTTATTAATTATGAAAATAAGTAACGAAATTTACTGTCAGAAATGTACGCACATGTTTATAAAATAAAACCATGGTAACAATAACACTAAAGATATTGTATTTCATTATTTTCGTTCTAAATATATCAAAGAATATAAACAATAAATTAATTTTAACTTTTTTTTATTTAAAAAAAAACCCACTTTTTTTCAACATATAAATAACACAATTAATTCGCAGTTCGAAGACGATGTTTGGAATGATTTTTTGTCCGGTTTGCGCGGCAAATGAGGTTACTTGACAAATAGAACTCGTTCATTCATTGAAAAACTTGAGATACAACCAATGATAAACTATAAAACCCATAAACGCAGGTAAAATAGGCCGAATTCGCATACGTGTATAGGGAGTGCAGATCTGCGCTCCGGCACATAGAGGGAACAAAAGTTTTCGCGCAGATCTGCACGGCACCCGACCAGTTGAGTAACCGATATCCGATTGTCTCTCATAATAAACAGATTTCCATTGTATCCTCTACAAATGTAAGTTCTGTTTCAGATTCAGTGTCGTCTATTCCCTGGGCTGGCTACGCCTTCTCCTGGAAACTTTGGCTCCTCATCGTGGGCACCGTGCTCTTCATTCTGGCACTCGTGGTGAGCATCATCGTGCTGGTCATGAGGAGGTCCAGCAGGTTCGTTAAATCCTGTTAAAAAATCAACAATAATTATTCATAAATGTATTCTTACCGTTACCAGCTGCAAAATATATGTATACTATTTCACGTGAAGGACTACAGATGTCTCTAGCTCAGTCCTTTCAAATATATGGAAGGTTTCAATTTGGAAAATATATATAAATTTCAAAAATTTTATAACGTGTGCATGTTCTTACGATGGAATCGGTGAACGTTGAATTGTGTAATGTGATCACTTAAACCGGCTCGTGCAGGACGTAAGACCTGGGCCATCTATGTTTAAAAGATTTCATATATGTTTCTCATATAAATAGCTTCATCTCTGTGAGACTTCTATGATTTATCTCTAAATAATTATTTTGTTTCATAAATATTTTAAGGATTAAGTACCTATTTTATCATTTATTTTAATCAAATATAGTTTTAATTGTTCTTAAAAGTAGTTGTTTTATTTTGTCAAAATATGTTTGAAATATTAGTCCTTAACTGTTTAGGCCATAGTTTATAATTGAGTTTGCCATACTATAAGCAATATTGTATGTGTCTTGGAATATGATAGATTTAATAAATTTACCTGAAAGTGTTCTTCGTTTATTGCCGATTTATGATTTATCCAATCGATTTTATTTATTTCCTTATTATTCTGATATCTTCTTCTGCATCGTATGCTGTTAAGTTTCATCAAAATTTTCCTCGCATAACCAGATCAAGAATGTCCCGAGCGGCCCTCCGCAAGCTGTCCCTGCAACGCTCCGCCATGGACGAGGGCTCCTGCCCCGCCGCGCCCCAGCAACAGCTGCTCAGAGCCACGGCTGCCGGAGACTCCACGCTGCGTCGTTACCTGGAGCGCTCCCTCACCTCGGGGAGCGGAAGCGGGCTGCCCTTGCTGGTGCAGAGGACTTTGGCCCGGCAGATCGCTCTGGCGGAGTGTGTCGGAAAGGTAATATGTCGTAAGCGTTCACGTCGGCCATAGCGTTTCTTCACTTCCAGGAGTGAAATAATTCAAAGTTAAAAAGCTGTACGCCAAGTACAATAAAACTCCGTTAATTCAAACCGCGATAATTCAAAACTTTTCTCAATTCAATTTTTTTAAATAAAAGTGTTAATTTCATGGTAAATTAACCCCTATAATTTGAAAACCCTAAAATTCATAATTCAAAATTATTTTTAGAGCCTTGTCCCATAAATCAATACATTTAAATCACATCATTAAATTTTTTTTGAGGGGATTATAAAGAACGAACAATGCGTGTCTTTTTGATCACGCGCATCGCGTGTGGGGTGTCCTTTATGTATTTCACGGTACTTTGTAGAATCCCACTCATCTATTTACATTTTTTAAATTGTTTTTGCTTTTTCCCAATATATAACTGTGTTTAATTTTATTTGGAATAAATTATTACTGACTTATATTATTATTTCATGTATTTGTGGACAATTGTATTTCTAATAACTGTGTTTATGTCGGTCTGAGACGGAAAAATATAGATATTTTGCGGAACCCTGTTAATTCAAAATTCAAGGTACAAAATTGCAATGCGATTGCGAAACTCGTGAGAAATCGTAAAACTCATGAAAAAAGCTATTAAGTTTGTTAAAAAAAGGTCTTTATTTTTGCATATTTGGAGAAATCGCTTCGAAAATGCTATGTTTATTATGCTAACACAAAGATTGCGACATTTCTATTACTAAAGTACCCGATATTGACGTACATATTTGTTGTTCTCTCTTGTGAGAAAATCGAAATATTTTTTTGAATTTTGCCATATTTAAAATAAATTTTAATTGTGTGAACTAGAATGTATTGATTTGTGGCGGAAGGGGCTAAAAATTATTTTGAATTACGAATTACCGGGAGTTTTGAATTATCGGGGTAAATCTACTATGAAATTAACATTTTGGGACTTGTGAGTTTGCCGAATTATGGCGAATTTCGAATTATCAGGGTTCGTATTGACGAGGTTTTACTATAATAGAAAAGGATACAATCTTTGAATTAGCTCACTAAATATTGCATTTTCAAAATAAAATATATCGACGGTTCCTACTGTTTTGAATCTGCAAAAATTCAATGTTAAATATTAAATTATTAACAAAAAAATTTGAATTTTCATTTCATACAAAGCATATGTTAAAGGACGATGAAACTTTTTTAAACTTCCGTAAACATAGGTTGCAAATTTCGCAATAGCATCTTTTTCAAAATGTTTTCAGTACAGCCAACAATATTGAATGATTGCAGGGCCGCTATGGAGAGGTCTGGAGAGGCCAGTGGCACGCCGACAGCGTTGCGGTCAAGATATTTTTCTCCAGAGACGAGGCCTCGTGGCGGAGGGAGACGGAGATATACAGCACGGTCCTGCTCAGACACGAGTCCATCCTGGGATACATCGGCAGTGATATGACATCGAGAAATAGTTGCACACAGGTTTGAACTCACATTTCGAATTTATTTCAAAATTCTTAAACTGTTTTCCTATGTACAAAAAATGAATAAAAATGTCTTGATGTAATCACCCAGGATAACTAATTTAAAATGTACTGAATTCAATATTATATAGGAAATATAACCGTATCCATTCCAAAATTAGTGATTTAGTGATTTGCGTTAGTCCGAATATAATTCTCAATTTTTTTTATTTTTTTATTTTTCATTATTAATTAATTGTAAAAAGTGTATTGTGTAACTATATCATATTCAAATGTTCACAAAATATTCATACTTTGTACTTAAATGTCACTCTAGGACCATTTATTAGGGTCATTAATGACCTGTTGACGGTTTGTTAAAAAATAAAACCATGCTTCCAAATCACTATTGTAAGGAAAGGCAGCAATCTTGTGGTCTGTTTTCATCCCACCGTGATGGCTGATGATGTGCTAGTGCATCAGCACTTATGATGGATCCTGCAATGGGATCCGGAAGGTCATAACGTGGCATAAAATCCCAGAGAATACAAATGTCTATTAAAAAAGAGTTTATATGCATATATATAAAGAGTAATATATATAACTTATACTCTTAATACAATAAACTTGTATAAAAATAAAAGTTTGTATAAATAAACTTCCCTATTGTTTTTAAAAACTTATTTCCAATAAGATGTAGGTTTCATAGATTCCAGAGAAATTTCCTCGAGCAGTGACATTTCAGTGGGATACTGCTGTCTTTGGTTTTGTACCCCTCATATATTGATTATTATTAATGACGCATTGTCAACTTGCAGCTGTGGCTCATAACGCACTACCACCCCCTGGGGTCCCTGTACGACCACCTGAACAGGACCACGCTGACCCACCACCAGATGATGGCCATCTGCCTGTCCACGGCCAACGGACTCGTTCATCTGCACACGGAGATATTCGGGACCCAGGTAATTATTATCGGCTCGGAGTTTTACTAATTCGCTGCTTGTGACTGTTGTCCGCTGGGCTTGCGGGTGACTGCCCGAACACACGTTTGTAGTTTACGTTTGATTAATATACAGGGTTATTTGTAAAACATTAATAACCTCGCAGGGCTATATTCCTGCCTTGATTATGAGTCGAAAATGTTCAAGCTATTGTGACCTAATATCAACAGTTAAGGAGATATGCGACATCAAAGTTTGCATTTTTTTTTCAATATTTCTATCTTATTTTTTGTAAAATGTTAAACTATCATTACAGTAACTCATATCGATTTCGAAAAATTTATTCGTTTCAATACAAGTTAAATAAAATGATAAAAACCCTGAAAAAATTCCAATTGGAATGTTTTCCAATTAGAATTCGAAGGTTTTTATTTTTTTATTTGGCTAGTATTAAAGGGAATGAATTTTTCACATTCGATATAAGTTACTGTAATGATAGTCCAACGTTTTACAAAAAATAAGTCAGAAATATTGGAAAAAAAATGCAAACTTTGATGTCGAATATCTCCTAAACTATTGATATTAGGTCATAATAGCTTGAACATTTTCGACTCATAATCAAGGCAGGAATATAGTCCTGCGAGGTTATTAATGTTTTACAAATAACCCTGTACATTATCCATTTTTAGAGCAATCCACTTTATCTGTACGGTACGGCACAGTAGGCACAAATTATTTTTGGAAATAATTATTTTGCGCATTATGTAAAAACATCTTGACGATGCGCAATTAAACGGTTTCAAATAGTTTATTAAATTTTCAGGGTAAGCCGGCGATAGCCCACCGCGACATCAAGACCAAAAACATCCTGGTGAAGGTGAGCGGCGAGTGCGTGATAGCGGACTTCGGGTTAGCGGTGACGCACGTGCAGGCCACGGGGAAGCTGGACGTGGCCCCCAACCCGCGGGTGGGCACCAAGAGATACATGAGCCCTGAACTGCTCGAAGAGAGGTGAGTCTATCACGCCGGGTTAGGTTAAGAACTATTTTCAAACTAAGCTAAAAGCTTGTGCTATAATTGGACGTTATTATGCTGAACCAACCCAAAAAACATGAAATTGAGAAAATGGCTTCTAAAAATTTGACTGTACTGTGTGACTTGGATTTATTTTACAAATTGTAATACATAATTTCTATTCTCTATTATAGTTAGGTCAGATGTAATAACTCTTAAAAAAAGTATTTTAAATCAATGCGTGTATCCATTTTTCAGCATAAATATGGAGTGCTTCGAGTCTTTCAAGCGATGTGATGTGTATGCGCTGGGACTCGTCATGTGGGAGGTTTGTCGAAGAACCATGTGGAACGGTAAGTCATTAGAGAGAATCTCGTTAATTTGAAATTAAAGGGGTCTAAAAAAAACACTTCAAATTATGCGGAATGGAATCCCACTTATCCGAAATTCAAGGAAACGCATTTCGAATGCATAATTTGCTAAAAAATTGTAAAATTCACAAGGAAAATCGTTACTTTAATGAAAAGTCTTCGCGTATTTCAAGAAATCATTTTGAAGTAGCAATATTTTTTAATACAATGCTAATTTTTCAATTTCAATTTCAATTTTTATTTCAATTTTTATTTATTACATAATATGTACATTACAAACATTATGTTCAATGCATACATATTATTAACTTACATCTAAAAATATACATATACACATATACATACACATCCATATACACATATACATAAACACATATGTATACATACATACACATATATATATACATACATACATACATACACACTAATGCTAATGCGAAGATCGCGACATTTCTATTACTATCTATCTTATGCCGTGGATCTCTATAATTGGTCTACGAATTACCCAATACGTTATGTATTATTATAATAAATTGTATACTGTTGAGATTCCCAAAATAAAAAAAAATAAAAATTAAGTACCCGATAAGAAACAAATTATGTTTTCATATGTAGTTTCAAATCTATCATCTTTTGGTTTTAGAAGATGTTTAATATGTGTTATGGAATTCTCTGGCAGGTATAGCGGAAGAGTACAAGCCTCCCTTCTTCGATGTGGTTCCATCCGACCCCTCCTTCGAAGACATGAGGAAGGTGGTTTGCGTAGATGCCATGCGGCCGTCCCTGTCCAACAGGTGGTCTAGTGATGTGGTAAGACCAAATAATAATAATGTACTCGCGTATAGAAGGTTGTAAGTTTTAAATATTTTTAACGCTCACTCAACTTAAGTCCTGCTGAAGATGGAGTACTCCATCTCTTTTACAAAGCAAGCCAGGAATGCCATAAATTTTCACGTTTATTTATTAATAACTGACGATATCCACTTTCTGTTTGGCATTGGCCGCTCTCGCTTGCTAGGATCAGTTTTGTAAGTCTGACACTTTGTTTTGGCCATAGAGATAATAGTGTTCATTTCGACATTACAATGTTAAAATTATATATAAACTATTTTAATGACAGACCTCAAAAAGTGTGCGTAGTGCACAGTTTAAACTGTCGTCGCCAACTATAATCCAAGTTGATACAACCCGCCATTAGTCGAAGCAGTCAGATATTAACATTAATAACATTATGTGCGACCGAGAGATGTTGCTGCTGGTAATGTTTATTAGTAATTTAGACACGATTTGAGTTAAAGATAAAGGACAACATTATTTAAAAAATACAAAATATAAATACATATCTCATATTCAGGCTATTCTGTAAATCTGTTTTCTGTCTTACAGACATTATCGGGCATGGGCAAACTGATGCGCGAATGCTGGCACCAGAACCCATCCGTCCGACTGCCCATTCTCCGGGTCAGGAAGACCCTGGTGAAGCTAGCCGCCGCGGACAACTCGGTGCATTTCAATTCAGATGCCGAGGTGTGCGTATGATGCCCGGCCCCTCCCTGGACCGAAGACAGGACCCGTAATCTAGTTTCAAAGACAATACTTGCGATTAACTTTTGCCTAACATAGAGACGCTGTCAAGTGCAACGTGTGTTCAGCCAGACGCAACGTGAAGGCGTTATCCAATCGGATAAGAGTGGGTTTTATATAACCATTGGTAATGAAAAGTTTAATAATAAATGAGTCCCGGGAATTGGATCGGAAACATTTTGAATGTATGCGAATGAAATTTCTCTACGCAAATGGTTTTTTAAACTTTTTTGTTTCAACGTAAATCTACATGTTTTTATTTCGAGTTAAAATTTTACATGCATGTAAATGAAGCGCTTGTTTTGTTATTTTTTATCCTTGTTAAATTTACTGGAGACGCATTTAGCCTTGCTGGGACACTTTCAATCTAACAACTTGTATTTACTTCAGGGTGATTCTATAGTAAAAGACAGCTGTATAATTTGTAGGCATAAAATGAAAAAAAAACAACATTATTCAATGGGAATTTTGAGTGTTTTATAAATTTGACACAATTCAAAGTAATTCTATGTAACAATTATATTCTATGGCTGATGAGATATGAATTTTCATTAATATAAAATAATCATTAAATCAAATATACTACGGTTCTACTCCATTCAATTTTGAAAAAAAAAAAATTCTTTGCACTTTGAGTGAAATGTCAACAGTTAGGGAAATGAGCGATGTCAAAGTTTACATTTGTTTTCCCAATATTTCTGACTTATTTTCTGTAAAATGTTGGAAAACCACTCCAAAGACTTATATGAAATATTAAAAATTAATTTGTTCTAATACAAGTCAAATAAAATGAAAAAATCTAACAAAAATTTTTTTACAATTTCTGCATGGTTTTAATCATTTTATTTGACTTGGATCAAAGCGAATGAATTTTTAATATTCAATATTAGTTACTTTCATGATACTCCCAAAGTTTTACAGAAAATATGTTAGAGAAAAAATGCAATGTTTGATGTCGCTTATCTCCTTAACAGTTAACATTTCACCCAAAGTGTAAAGATTATTTTCTATTCAAAATTGTATGGAGAAGGTTTTCCAAAATCTTTTCTACTAGGTACAAGAGCCTCTATATATATATAAACCCCGAAAACTCTGTTTCTTCCCTTTCTTATGTTGTAAATTATTTAGCTCTCGAGTACTACAGAATAACATTGATATAAATATCAATTATTAAGTTAATTTTTTAGATTGGTGTTGCCCTCATAAGGCAAAAGGCATCTCAAGTAAATTAAATGAGAAAAAGAAAAAACTAGTGTTTAAAATTTGGTTGATTCCAACTGACATATTCTTAAAATCTTTTACAGCAATCAGGTTTTATATAGCTCTCAATATCACTCAATGTTGGTTACCCGGAAGAGGAAATAAGATACAACGCAGCGGAATATCCCCCAGCGGCATTTTCAATGTTGTAATTACAAATATCATCAAAATATCGCGTCAAAATAGTTACGAATATCTTTTGCGTAGAGGTGATTTTTTCGCAAGGTTTAAATTGGTTCAGGTCAGATTCCGGTCTCTCCTTAAGGATAAATGTGAGATAGGGATAATAGTGAGGGTACAGTTTATTTTTATAACGGCAACAGTGGGATAGTGTTATCGGCGAGGTGTGGTTCGACTCTTAATTAGTTTAATAGGGTATATTGTAATTATTACGGAAAGTATTCTCGAATGAAGTGACAAAGGATATTATTTTGTTGATAGTTATAGAATTTTACTTACATATGTGTATTATTAATATTTTTACTTATACTTGGAGCCAATTACTTTGTTTGGGAAACTTATCCCTGATTTCATATTGAAACTTTAAAATGTTTAAGCACGATTTTATGTATCGAGAATGGAGTTTATGTAGTACCTTGTATCAACGTGAAACGTAAATCAGTGCATTGGTTTTGAAATATTTTATTAAATTTAACAAGGTGTCCTTGGCTAGTCACAAAAACCTTGCGAGTCTTATTCATTCTATTTTGAATATAAAATGTTCTTTGCACTTTTGTGAATTGTCGACAATTACAGAGATTTTTTTTCAATATTTGGAAATTTTCATTTTTTTTCTCAAAATTTCTGACTTATCTTTTGTAAAACGTTGTTGAAACTAATGTATATCGAATATTAAAAGTTAATTCACTCTGATACAAGTCATATAAAATGATTAAATGCTTGTAGAAATTTGAAAAATACTTTTTTTGTAAGCTTTAAACCATTTTATTTGACTTGTATTAAAGCGAATGAATTTTAAATATTCCATATAAGTTACTCTAGTGAGAGTCCAACGTTTTATAGAAAATAAGTCAGAAATATTGAAAAAAAAATGCAAACCTTGATATTGCTTATCTTCGTAACTGTGGACATGTCACCCAAAGTGTAAAGAATATTTTCTGTCCAAAATTGAACAGAGAAGACTTTCCCAAAGTTTTTGTTACTAGTTAAGAGGCTTCCTGTATACCGAGTGATTCAGGTCTAGTTTACAATACTTCAGGGTGTAATACATTTCGATAATGTTCCTTTTGAAAAATATCAATATTTATGGAAATAAGCGACTTCAAATTTTAATATTTCTGTTATCTGAAATCTTTAACGCTACTTATGTTGTATATTATAAATACATTCGGTTTGATGCAAGTCAAACAAAATTATTAAAACCTCGCAGAAATTGAACCAGAATTTTTATCAATTATATATACACGACGGGATGCGTCCTGAATGCACGACTTGGACACGGAACGGGTTACGAAATGTATATAACCTCCTGAAGTATTGTGGATTACGTCGGAAACACCCAGTATTTAGTGTCTGAAATTTTATAGATTTCAAAATGTCTCCGGAACATTAATTTCTAAGTACATGTATCACAATAAAAGCTGGCACAAACACAGTACTTACGCATACGCATTAGATTAGATTAAATTAGATTTAAAAAATTGAAAAAATGTAAAATTGACAGTATTGCCGTGAAATTAATGGGGGCGGTGAATTATTTTTTATTCGAATTTGTACAAAATATTAATAAAAAAACAACAAGAATCACACTATTTCAGTTTTCATACGTAAGCAACCCGCGTACTGAAAGGCATTCAGAATCTATATGTCGAATGATTAACTATAATTTCAAACAAGTTGTGCAACCTATTAATAAAAAAATATTTTCAAGTGGTCCCTGTCGCGCTGGTAGCTATAAATGAACACTAGCGAGACAGACAGCTTACTCTTGTTGCATTCTCAACATGGCAGCGCACCAGGGCCTGCCTGTTCATATACACTCACAATCGCATCTTCTGAATGTGCTGTTCCTGCCAGCTTTTAACGTGATACCTAAACTACACTTTTTCCTTTTGTCACCATTATTTATGGCCTCATAAATATGAAAAAATATCATTTATATTATTTTATTTCAAAGAAAAGACATACTGTCATATTGAGATCCCATCATGGGTATCCACGATCAAATTGATTGGTTATCGCTCGAGTTCTCAAATTTCACAATTTGTAAGCTCTTATAAATGAGGGGTAAAAAAGCAAAGGGGGCAATATCCACTTCATCCACCCCTAACAATGTTTCACGTGACAATATGGCCGCTTCATACTAAAGTGACAGTTGATGTCGATTTTCGGTTGAAACATCATAGCAAAAATGGCCGTATCCAATTATGTAAATAGCAAAAGCAGCAGTGTCCACTATTTGATAGCAAACAGCAATATCCATATTTAAAAGTTAAATATTTATTTATACACATATATAAAATGAAAACTGAAATGGAAATTGTTTTTATAAACTTATTTTCAGTAAAATGTGGGTTTCATAGATTCCAGAGAAATTTCCTTGTGGGATATTGTTGCCTTTGCTTTTATACCCTTCAAACAATACCTTACAATTTTAGCCGCAGTACTTGAGATGAAGTTTTTAACATATATTTGTATAATTTATACGTCGAGTTTGCGATAACGATAGTGTTGACTCGATGTAGTCGTGTTGTATAATTTCCTTTTTTTCTTTCTTAAATCAATTACGTCGTAGGCAATGTGTTGGAATATCGTTTATTATATTTTATTAAGAGATAATATGTTTGCTTATTATGACAAAGTTTTTATTGTTGAATAATTAAGTAAGTACATAATATTATATTAATGTAAAATATTAAATACCCACCTGGAATGAATTAGCCGCTGTACTATATTACAATAAGTCTGATATTTTTTATCCAAAATGTGTGGGAGCACTGGTATTCATCTCGAACGATAAACGCGGATGGAATATTACAAAAGATGACGGAATATGTTAAGATGAATGTAAAGAAAAAATGCAGAATCTAAACTGGTAAAATGAACACTTAGTAGAAGGAAAATTGATAATCATTTGTTGGTTATTTCTAAATTTTTAGATAAATCCTTTTAATGATGATTGTATTTGAATGTCTGTGCTTAGAAATATTTATATATTTAATGCTTCTTTTTAATCCCTTATATTAAATTCTAAGATTTTTTTCCAAGACCTCCGGTCTTGATTTCTTGTGGATAAATCTTATAAGTGAAAATTAACACGCTTTCCGTCATCTAATCGAGCTGACATTTTGCACATCGACTTGATGTCGATGACAATGCATTCTTACATACGTTTGGGGTCGCACTTGGATTTTTTAAATTGTTAAGGCAAAAAGCGCAAGAGGCAAAAAGTAAATACTTCAATTAGCTACAACTTCATACGCATTCGTTCTCAAAAATTATGTTTTATTGTCCTTTCTCATACGTGGTTACGAAAATACATTATATCTCTTTCTGACTATACATTTAGTACATAATAGAAGATAGTAAAGACTAGATGTCTCAGATTTATTTTTTAGTGACTAGTCTATATTTATAGTATGTCAATGTCACTCTAAAATTTATCTCTTTATTTAAACTGGTTGTCATTCTGTAAAATGACAACCAATATAGTAAAACCTTGCATATAAAGGACTTGTAATGAAAACTATGTTTTTTTATGGGTTAATTTTTTTCACTTCTGTTACTCCCATTTTTGTAATTTTTAACAATACAGGATGTAACAGAGCTAGTCCACAATACTTTACGTACCTGTTTATTTGAGTCAAAAATGTTCCAGCAACCATGACCGATCAATAATTATGGAGTTATGCAATATCAAAATTTGCATTTTTTTTTCAATATTTCTGATTTATTTTTCGCAAAACATTGAACTTTCATTACAGTAACTTACGATGGAATCAGTGAATGCTGCGTTGTATAGAGTGATCACTTAAGTCAGCTCATGCAGGTCGTAAGCCCTGGGCCATCTTATAAAACGACTTCCATACACGTTTTTCGTACAAATAGCTTCCGTCTGTGGACAGAATTCAGTAATTGTGTTCTCAGGATATACATATAAAAATATTGTTACAATTTTCTCTTTCTTGTCACTAATTTTTTAAACTCTTGAAATATCCCCACACAAATGGTAATTTTTGCATTTATTTTTTAGCATTTTTTACTACAGACAATTGAGATTGAGGTCTAGTTGTAGAAACGAGTATTTATACTTTTCAAACATCCGAGGGCAGCGGCGCCCGTAACTGAAGTGGTATGAACGGTGCCCTGAATGCGTAACAGCTGCGACGTGTAACTGAATTGTGGAAACGTTCGTTGTGTATACTACGTGCTCCCCGGACACGTCCAACTGTACATATTGTAAAAAGACATTTATAAAACAAATGAAAAAAACATTACATTTATTATTATCATAAAATATCGTTCGATAGAAGAAAAAAAGTTGTGAATTAATATTTATTTCCGAAACATATCTCAAAGAAGATTTCTTATCAAGGCCGCCGCCTTAGGGGACGGCCGTTGCAAACGTTTGTTTGTAAAATTATCAAGTCGACTTATCAGAAGGTTTATACTGAAGGTGGCAATATTTTATTTTGTCAATTTAATGTTTTCATATCATTCTTAGCGTTTATCTGTGGGTTCTTTAAATTTGCAATTGTAACGTGCAGATCGTAAAAAGATGCGTCGGTTTTAAATGCTTGTATTTGAGTGTTGAGTTTGTTCTCACAAAAGACATAGCAAAACCTTACCGTGAGCGCCCTTGGAAGCCATCGCAAATTAAGGTTTTTATCAGCTCTGACAAGAACCGCAATGGATGAATCTAGTAAAGACTTCCTCAAATAGCTCAGTGAAAGTATACACGGGAAATTTAATGTTCTGCAGTATTGGCAGCGTGAACACGGTGAAATGGGGCTTTACAGTTAAAAATAACATTAGAATTATGTATTTCATATCTAACAGTCATCTTTCTGATTCGACTTATACCACATCAACATTACGTCAAACATATTAATTCGGTTCAGTCGTATGAATCGTCAATAAATATATGCATTTAAAACAACCGCAATACTTCTTACTAACTTTTCTGTTTTACTTACACATTAAAAATATGTCGGTCATATAAATATTTTTGCATTCGCATCCCATGAATTTTTTTTCTATGCTATTTTAAGAACTTTGAATAATAAATTATTGCAAGTGTAAATGATTCGTAAAAAAATGTTGTAACCTGTATAGTTTTGTCATACATACATTTATTATTATTAACGTCTTAGAAAATTCATGTCAGTTATAATTTATATAGTTTAAATCAATTACGTATTAATTTATGATAAAATTGTTTTCATGTTTTAACAATCTCATAATCACATATTCTTTATAACCCAAAATATTCATGAGATTTTTTTTTTAAATTTCATTCAATAACCATTATTTGAGATTTGCATATCTGATTGTATCAATTGGTAGCTGAGATTTAATTGTTGTCCAGTGTGCCGATGCAAAAAATCAGTTACCAATCGTTGATAAAATCATAAAAATTTCACTATACTTTGGCAATATTTTGTTTTATGATTACGTATTATTTTGACTGTCATTTTCTTGGCTCAGTGACTTTTGACCGTATTCGTAATGAAGATATCGCACCTTGAAAAGAAAAGTGACTATCAAAAAGTCTGTTTAGAAAAATTAGCTTAAATCAGTACATTCATTTTTGGCTACTTATCTTTGACTACTCCAAAACAAAAAACTACCACACCCTATGTAAAATGACGATTTTAGACGTACATAGTTATAATTGATTTTTGTGATTCATCTCTTGTGTCAAACACAAATAAATGTCAATAATCATTTATCTTTACCTTAGACATTGAGGGTTTTTGCATAATACATAGTTTTCAAGTCCACGCTGGAATAGAAGTGCCATTTTTTTTTGAAAGTGCGATATGATTATGTAATGCCAGCAAATTAAGGATTTCCAAATGATGTAAAATTATTACATATATTCTTCAATCATTTGGATTTTACATCATGTTCTAAATAATAATTTCATCTTGAAAATTTTCCATTCCTCTTATACGCAATTTGTTTTCAATCCCATGAATTAGTGTAATGAAACCTTAGTCGATCATGTGAATTTTTTAGAATTAAATGTTTTTTATCAACTTGGATAATTCAAACAAATTAGGTAGGTCACACATCAAATACGAATTAATCTATAATAACCCTATAGATTGTCATAGAATTTTATCTACATACCCGCTATCCGCAATGGTGGTACATTCAAAATACGTACCATACTTTTAGAGGAAAACTTAATTTTATAATACTTATTCATAAATCACAGAAATTGTACATAAAAATGGATTTTTTGATACAGATGGTCTATTTTCATTTATGTGCAATATTTTTTTTTTTTTTGCATACACGTCACCAGCACATTTTACCTTAAAAAAATTATGTCATTTGGATGTCACAGGTGTACTTTACATAGTTCATATGTTATCTACGAATGTCTAGTTTAAAAACATGAAATTGGATGAAAATCTATATTTATAGGGTCATTATTGCTTAATTGGTATAGCTGTCTTTAGCGTAGAAAGTACCGGGCCCGGATCCCAGTGTTGACCACATAGTTTTTTGAAAAAATACTTTTTTCCCGTGTATCTTTCTAATGTAAGTGATTTATCTAATTTATTTTAATTGATTATCAAAAATGTATGTACTGTAAAATCACAAATTCACAAACAAAATGTGATTTTGTTAAAAATTTAATTTGATAATTCTTGTTATATCGAAATTTTATTATATCATATTAATATCGGAGCAACTGAATCATTATCATCGATGACGAAAAATTATCATATTTCATATTTGCTTAAGCCGAATCTTTTCAACTTCGGCAGGAAATATTAAAACATGTATGTATAATAAGAATGAGTAAGCTGTATGTATTTTCAGATCAGTGTTCTGACTTCCCAGTGTGTCCCATGTTTGATTTGAAGCCTCCCCTTACCTGAATAAGTATTCCAAACCAAATATTTTTTTATTAAGAGAATTTTTCTAATGCTTTGTTAAAATATTTAACTCATATTTATTTACGACATATCAACCCCCATCCATAAGGGATGAAACCAAACATATGTATTTGTGTTTACAACACTGAAATATAATCAATCGAATAATTACATATTTTTGTGTCCAATTCCAAGGCTTTCTATGTAAAGAAAATAGTAATATTGATTTGAATTGAAATGGTGTTACGCTATTGACAAATAAGGACAGGCTATTGAAATTTGTCAAAGATTACATTCTTATCAAACATATTCAATAATTTGTAACCTGATATTGTTTTAAATGTACATTTTTAATACAATATAAGCATTCCTTCATTCAATTTGTTTGATTTTTCATCATTCAGATTTTAGTTGAAATGCTAATAGCTACGAGACCCTGTATATTAAAATCTGAATAATTGTAATAGGAATTTTAACGTGATACACAATTTATTTTGAGGAAATTCTTATTTCAAATCAAAGTACTGACAAAAAAGGAAACAAATAGGTGCATATTACAAAATTGGTAGATGACAATCTATCGCGATTTATAGATTTAGCTAAAAGAGACAATACACATATTGCAAATATGAAAAACACTGAAATAATAAAAAGTTTCATGACCCATTAAAAATTGACTCGCGGCCTACAATTCAACAACAGCTGATCTAGACGATAATTTTTTTTTTCTGTAGCTGTTAAAATAAATTTTGAAATATCATTGCATTCAACATCATTTTTCTTCAAATCAATACACAGTTTCATGCGGACTGTCTTGTCTATCATTGTGTCATTATCGTTATCATAGAATATTGACTATCTGTATTTATCATTAGCCGTTAGTTATGTGTAACATTGTAGTGTAAATAATATATATGACAATATAAAAAAATTACATTTTCAATGTTCACCACCACACAATTATTTTTTATTTAGTTTTTTTTTTTCATATTCATACTTATATAATACATATATCAAAATATGTTTAAATTAATTAAAATGCAATTGACCTATTAACTGAATGTAAAAATTTTGAGGTATTTGATTTCATAAAAACACATTATATGCATTTATTATCATATGTAGGTACAACAGTGCCATTTTGCTCATTTAATTCATACTGTTAATTAGTTCTCATTCCTTACAAATATAACTCTAATTCTGGTTATCGAGAACCATGTCAAAACTAGTGATGGTTTTAACCGGTGATACATGATTGCATCAATGGTTGGTAACTATCATTTTTCAATTCGATGGGCAATCATCGACCCTATACAATAGTTATATCTTAGTTACTAATCATTGATACAATCCGATACAAATTCCAAATAACTGTACCAAAAATAAACAGTTAAAATAACGATTTGACCGTCACTAATCGAAACTCCGGTCTATTAAACAAATTCTATATTTTTAATTCTAATTCAAAGTGCTTTCTTTAGAAACATATTTGACTCTAATTTCTTTAAAATTTATTTTATCTATGATGAAGTCTCTTTGTTTTGTCTATGATTCCATAATTTATTGATAACCACCACTTTTTCTTTGCAAGTAACATGATTTGAATATTTTAGCCATATTTTGTTGATAGAAAATCTTTGATAAGACGGACATATTACTACTATTGTACAAAAATAAATAATATTAATGTATCTCTTAATGAAGTGTTTATTTAACTTGTCTGTAAGTAGGTAGGTTTAGTAGATGTAACTAACGGTTATAATAGTGTAACAAATGCCCATTTTTGTTGTACACATTTACGTATTTGATATGAAATAACAAATTAGTTTATACATGAAAATAAAGAAATGTTCAATTAAATGTTGTTTGTATTTGTTGTTTTCAAGTCTGCGTGATGAAATTAAAGGAATGTCGTGGTAATTTACAAAGAAGACTGAATTCCGCCCAATATTGAAAGGTAGGTACATACTAGGTAGGGTTAACATTTTATAACTGGACTTCGATGAAGGTGATCTAAGATCGAATGTCAGTTACTGTACTGTCGTCGACGAACCATGGCAAGGATAGCTACTACAGTAGAACCCCGTTAATTTGAATTTCGAGGTACCAAAAAATAAATCGCTACGCGATTGCGAAATTTCGCTATAATCGTGAAACTCACGAAGAATGCTGTTAATTTTGTGAAAAACGTGAGCACGTTTTGCATTTTTCAAGAAATCATATCAAAAACAATACATATTTATTATGCTAATACAAGGATCGCAACATCCGATATCGACATATTTGCTTTTCTCAATGAATTGAATAAAATGTTTTTTTGAATAATAAAAAAGAATGAATAAAAAATGAAATTTTTTTTTTCAATTTCGTCACTGTCAAAATGGGCAAAATAATGATAAATTTTAAATCACATAATTCAATAATTTTTAAGAAGTTATAAAAAAGTAATATGTAATGCTTTAAACTGCTGATATTGCTTATGTTTTTTATACTGTTTCTTTTGAATTGTTTATTTTATAATGTTTTTTTATTTCTATTACTGTTGATATTAATATCCAACAGTTTTATAGAAATACCGAAAGTTTACCGTAAAATGCAGAAAATACATTGAAATGTGAGGTGGTAAACGGGCCTAGCCTAAGTGAGAAATCGACAGAATTTCTTCCTGAAAAAATAACCTTTTTGATAGCGCACACCTGTTTAGTGTGTCCTTTATGTATTTCGCGTTACCTTAAGGAATACTCTTTATCTATACATAATTATGTCGCGACCCCACATACTGCACCACTGTACCAGACCATCGAGCATCCGATGGTGTGGGAAGAGGTATGTTTGTTTGACTGAACTATTGTTCATTCAAGTGACTGTTCACTTTCAACTGTTTGTTTATTTATTTGTCCCCTTATTTACTACTGAACTAGGTGAAAGTGAACTGAGCAGTTGATTTGTTCAGTAACGACCAATCTCTATTATCCAATAAAAGTCGGAAGACTGTGCACATTAGGGTTTTTCACCGGGGTTTCCCCGAACCCGATAACCCGGGTTTTTCAAAGATTGTGATGAACCCAAAAACCCAGGAAATTAGTTATTCATCCAATACAGTGGAACACTAGTTACATTCCTTAATTTGGAACCATGTCCAAATTTAACTAATCTGACTCTGTACGGCTCTCAAACAAATTAATCAAAAATGCAATGAGACATAGATATATTGGCGGCGTCATACGCCATGGCTCTATTTCACTCAAATTTATGAATAGCACATGCGGAATCTCTTTTAAAATATGTATATGTGTTTTATAGAGGTCAGTGACATGTCATGTGAATTTTGCGCAATTATTCTAGTTCTTTGCTATTGACTCCCTGGAACCAACCAAGTAAGCGCCGGTTGTTTCAAGTTGGAGGAAAGTAGTTCATTTAAAGCATATATTTTTGCATTCCCCACCAATCAAATGATCTATTTCCGTAAAAATCTATGCTTTAAACCAACTTTTATTTTAATCCAACTTGAAACAACTGGGCCTAAGCCCGGGAAGAATACGTTAAATAAATTTCAACAAATTAAATAAAAATTAACGAGACTGCTTTTCCAATGGGTCTATGGGTGAATTCTTTTGAGTGATTTATCTAATTTAGTAAAATAAATATGTATATATTGCTTCTCTCAAGATATATACATATTAATAAGTAACTATAATAAAACCCATTTATTGAGTAAAACATTTTATTTATATATTTATATTTATATATTAATTTCATAGCTTCAAAAACACATAAAATTAGTAATAAAACCTCATTAATTTGAAATTTAAGGGACCCAAAAAAAATTTAGAATTATGCGGAACCCCGTTAATTCTAAATTCAAGGTACAAAAAAAATCATGACGCGCTTGTGAAATTCGCTAAAAATTATACAATTATGAAAAAAGACATTAATTTTGTGAAAATCTTCAGTATTTTTCCATATTTCAAGAAATCATTTCGAAAGTGCAATATTTATTATGCTAATACAAAGATCACAATATTTTTATTAGTAGGATCCAATATTTCTATAACTTAAGTATCCAATATTGACATATTTGTTGCTCGCACATTTCAAAATCAACATTTCTTTTTGATTTTTTGAAATTTTAAAATTAACTTGACTTATGTATTGATTGTATGTAATACTAAAATATATTGATTTATGGCGCAAGGAGCTCAAATTTATATCGAATTACCAGGATTTTCGAACTTCTGGGGTCAATTTACTATAAAATGAACATCTTAAGACTTCTGGGTCTGACAAATTTAGAATTATGGCAAATTTCGAATTATCGGAGTTCCAGTTAACTAGGTTTTACTGTATACTAGCTGTGCCCGCGCGGCTTCGCATGCGTAGATTTTTAGTACACTGTTTGGATCGTCATAGAACTTTCGCGAACCTTCTAGAACATTCTCCTTCCAGAACTTTCAAGAAATTTATTGAATATACAGGAACCTTCTAGGCACACCGACACATTCCGCCACTCAGTTTAGAACCTTATAGAATTTTCGGGAATTTTCTAGAACCTTCTCCTTCCAGAACTTTCTAGAACAGATTTTTCCGGAACCTTCTAGACTCACCGACACAGTCGGCGCGCCTATTTTGAAACAATCTGAAGCATTTGCGGCCTTCCCATAACAAAACAATGTGCTAAAAAGCACATTTTCGTCACCCACGCACAGCCACCCCCACCAAACTTGCATATTTTCGATGTGACACCAAGGGCTATCCACCACCATAACAACCGGTGGGTGGTTGTGGCTGGTTGTGGAGAAAACTTGGCGGATCTTTTTATATATATATTGATTTTTTTAATTATTTATTCTACATATTCTGTGCATTTTTAAATATCAACATCTAATTATATTATAATTTGTTAAATTAGGACATTTGAATTAAAATGATAGAATATGAAGCTGTGATGCCGACCATAGAATAGATTAAAGTCAGATCTGCCGGGAACAGTCCTGCAACAGTCATTCGTAAGTTATTCCTCTCTACCAGATGATAAAACTTGGATATTTCTGCTTTCATTTTGTTATCTGAAAAATATGTTATATTTTGGTGAACAAAAAAATAATATAAAATAACAAAATTAAAATGTAAAATTACAAAAAAACAATGGTAAGATGTAATTAAAAATTACATGTTTCCGCAACTATAATTCTTATGCTCGAAATAGGAACATGTTGTGCCCATAAATTGTTTTTTTTTTCATACTAATTAGTAAGAGTAGAGATAATATTTCAAAACTAAATTAAACATATACTGAAGTGCGATGACAGCCTTTTTATAATATGTCAATATCTTTATAACAATGTCCATCAAAGTGACACATCCTAAGCAGAGGGATATATGTTTAGTTTGTGTCATAGACTGGTAGGCAAGACTGGATTGTGGATAACTTACGTACCACTAACACCAGGCAAAAGCAATTGGATATTTCTATGCTGCCATATACCCCAAATGTATGATGAATTAAAATGGCACCTAATCCTGGTACATTCCGAGTACAGATAATAATCATATAATTAAATGTTTTATACCGTTGATAAGTCAAGTAGTACATATATGTAGCATGGATATTCAGGGTGAGGTAATTGCGTTTGCTGATGACACAGTTCTTCTATTCTTCTATATAATGGTAATTCCTGGGAAAAAACTATTCGACAAAGCTAACCATGGTATGAAAACCATTAAAAACTGGCTGGATGTTAACGTACTAACTTTAAATATTAAAAAAGTAAATATTTGAATATTTGTTCTCAATAACAAAAGCGGAACAACTAGTGGTTTTCCCAAAACTGGCAATCTATACATGTAACAACTTTAACCAATGCAAGTGCGAGGAAATCATATGCAGCGACAAAATTAAATATTTAGGCATTTGGATTGATCACAACCTAAGATGGGACCCACTCATAAAAAATCTTGCCGCTCATGTCAGAAAATTAATTTATATTTTCAAAAATTTAGGCATCATTCTTAATGAGGAGACATTAAAAATGGTTTACTACGCTTTGTGCCAAACCATACTGGGATATGCAATAATTGGCTGGGGGAGTGCCACAAGAAATATTTTAGACCTCTTATCAAAGTTCAGAAATCCATTATAAGAGTTATATCAAAAAATCCATTTTTACACCCAACAAAGAAACGTTTTGAAGCACTTAACTTTAATTATCTTTTATCGCAGTGTTACTGCAACACACCACTACTCACAATAACCACTTCACAACATAAAATACAAGTGCCTCGTATGAAGACTTCATTTGGACAAAGACACAAAGACCAATCTATTTGTTTGTTATGAAAAATCATATTTAGCACTGACATAGAATATCTAGACTTAAAAGGGCTCTATATCTCAAATAGCTTAGGGCCTTATCAAGTCTAAATCTGGCCTGTATGTCTATTGAGAATCTTAAAAAATTTAAGGACCGATCTATTCTTTGATAATATACTAAGAAATCTATTCGACAATAAATGAAATCCCACAGAATTACTACTTTATTTGATTTATTTCAGATCCTGCGATTAGTAAGAAAATATTTTTAAAAATATTGAACTTTTGCGGGAGAGTTGAGATATAGTAAGAATATACGTAACCTTCAACATGGGTTGTACAGATTTTTCCCAACGTTTCCTTGATTGCCAAAGCTTCTGCAGCAAGGAGTTCTACTGCCGCACAGCTTACCCCAATGCACACAAGGTAGTGCATAAACCAACACACTATTGAAAATATTCCCCAAAACCCCTGAAATAATAAAATAATTATAAAAGCATTGCATCAACAGATATATAAATTAAATGTCTGGTTTTGGACCGCAATTTGCTATATATATATTTTCCGATTATTTTATAGAACTCTCAAATTTTATCAAGTTCCTTGCATTCCTTATATTATTACAACTTTGCTTAGCACCAAACACCAAAATATTGCCGTGAAACAAACATTTTCTTTTATGTTTTGTATTGACAGAAGATTAATCTAGCGTTGCATTCTATGGTTCTACAATATTATATACTTGTATACTCACTGAGATGTGAAATTATAATAAATTAAAATAAATAATAATAATTTTTATTGAATGTGCAAGATCTGATCCGCCATATAAATGTACATATTAGATAAACAATTATACAAGTGAAGCACAAGAAGAAAATAATATATAGAGAAAGAGAAAATAAAAAAAAAATGTAAAAGATTATACATACCATAAAAAATGAAATTATGAGAGTGTTATTAAATATAAATACAGTAGAACCTTATTAATTCGAAAGTCAAGGTATGCAAAAAAAAAAACATTTCGAATTATGCAGATACCTATTAATTCAAAATTCAAGTTCAATTCCTATTACGAAATTTGCCAGAAGTTTCATAAAATTCATGATAAAAGCCATTCATTTTGTGAAATAGTCTGTATTTTTGCATACTTCAAGAAATCGTTACGAAAATGCAATATTTCATGCTAATACAAAGATTGCGAAATTTATATTACTAAATCACATATTTGTTTTTCTCATATGCGAAAAAATCAAAATATTTTTTCAATTTCGTTACATTTAAAAAAAGAATTAAATTATGTGACCTAAATTGTATTAATTTCTAGCAATTATTTCGCAATGCGAATTACCGGGGTTTTCGAATTATTAGGGTTGGTGACTGTGAAATTAACATCTTGGGACTGTGAGTATTAAAAGTTTCGAATTATGACGAATTTAGAATTATCGGAGTTCGAATTAACGGGGTTCTAATTTTTATACAAGTTGAAAATTTCTAAAACAGGTATAAAATTAAAAATTTAATGTTTTTTTTACCACATCTTATTTATATTATGCTTAAATTTGAAATTATACATTTCTCTCATTTTACATACATTAAAAAAAAGTGTTACATAATATTTTTGCTTGCTTATTAAGCTTGTGCTATTGATATACATATACGTACTTGCTTTCTACTTAATATTTTTTTCTTGTATTGTGCTATTGCTATGTACTTGCTTTCTTTAACTCCCTTTATTTAACTCGTGGCGTCTGATTGCTTGCTTGTCTGACAAAAAAACTTTGGATCGATTTTTAACCCTTTTCCCGTGATCCAATCGAGCTGAAACTTTGGAAGCAGACTCGTGGCAACGATCAAGAAGATCTATCAAATTTTCGTTTAAAAAAATTAATAATTATAGTATAATTTTGGATTTTTAAAATTTTTAATGGTTTTTTCATACAACTGTGTAAGTTGTATGAAAATACTCCGACGCATCTGGCAGACACGAAACCCGAAAATGAGAAAGGGAGTATTGTAAAAACTTGGTTTTTACGGGTTAGTTTATTTGTATTTCTTGGACATTCATTATGTAACAATTTCTAAACATATTGTTTGAAGGGTTCATTATTTAATTACATTTTATACATATTTTTATACAAATTTGCTGCTGATTTTTTAGCTGCATTTACATGCATTCTTTAAACTTTTTTAAAACTTACATACTCTTTTTTATATTCTAAAATTTACTTGTATTACTTTACTCTATTTTTAAAAGCCGTTAATAAATAATAAATAAAAAAATTCTAAAATAAAAAATTATCCAGATGAATAATTATTATAAAAAAATTTATGAATAAATTTAATATGGTGATGTGTGAACAAAACAATTTAAAAGGTAACACATACATACAATGTAAAAAAGTACTTACATTGTAGCCTGCGACATTACGTGTAGAAATTTGACTTATAATAATAATGAGATCCAAGAATGACAACGCATAAACAGACATGAACTATTAAAAAAGAATATATTTTAGTACATACATTTATTTTTAATTGATAAACGTACTAAAGATATTAATGAAAAAATAAATTACCGGTACACTAACACGCTTTCTTACAATTAATATATTCTCCACAATTTTGTTGAATGCCTTTATCAGAAATGAAATATCAGTTTTAGTCCAAAGTTGCACATCAAACAATGATGTTACATATAAAGATGTACTTCTTAGATCAAGATTTGTATTTGGGGAGATTCCCTGGAGACTTACGCATATTTTATACAGATGGGCATGAATTACTCTAAGTCGACAATAACACAAATAGAATTCAACACAAAACTGCAAACAGAATAAGTCAATAATGCTCATTTTGAACATAATATTCAATTGATTTAAGATATCTCTTTCCCACTGTAAACCGTCCAAAATATTATTTAAAGTTGCTCCTAATACATAAACTGCATAAACAAATGCAATTTTGGGCCGTGTATGAGTATACTGGTCAATATTTACTTGAAGAAGCTCATCAGAGATTATTAAATTTTGGTGAAATCTTTTTTTAGATTTACTGTAAATGAGCGAGTCTAGCGCAAGAATTAGAACTCCCGATAATGTTTCCATATTCGACATGTACATGTACGTGATAAATTGCACATCTAATTGATAAGCATCTTCAAGATAGATATTTGATATGAAAAGCCGTATTCCAGTTGATATGGAGAAAATAATTAAAAAAACAGTGTATAAACGCCACGGTCTTTTGAGACAAACATTATTTTCGTGGTATTCAATTGTTGAGAATCCCAAACTCCAGTAAAATAAATTCATAAATGAAAGAGTTGCGTTTACTAAGAAGGTCTTCATGGTAAGGATTCTATATTTTAATACTACCACTGAATTACTATGGCTATGGAGTTGAGTTCACAGAGACATTGAGTATTGAAATGTTTTGGTAAGGACTTAAATACAGCACTCAGAAAAAGTCAATTAACTTTGTTGATGTTTATAACTATTTATCAGTTGTTCAAGATCTATTTGAATTCATTCCATAAAAGATCATTAACAAATGAAAACATTGATATTATCATTGCTTGTCATTTCTTTTTAATGGTTTTCAATACATACAGGGTACACCAGAGCGTCTAAAATGTTCAACTAACAAGTTAAGGAGATATGCAATAGCAAAGTTTACATTTTTTTAAACATTTCTGACTTATTTTTTGCAAAAAGTTGAACTATCATTACAGTAACTTATATTGATTATGAAAAATTCATTTGCTTCAATACAAGTCGAATAAAATGATAAAAACCTTGCGAAAATTGAAAAAAGTTTTTTACAAGGTTTTTATCATTTTATTTAAGTTGTGTTGAAGCAAATGAATTTTTCATAATCGATGTAAGTTACTGTAATGATAGTTCAACTTTTTTCAAAAAAATAAGTCAGAAATATTGAATAAAAAAGGCAAACTTTGATATTGCATATCTTCATAATTATTGATTTAGATCATGGTTGCTTGAACATTTAGACTCATAACACAGGCAGGAATCTACCGGGCAAGTGTCTGCTGCCAGCTCTGGTACACCCTGTATAAATAATTTATCATCACGTCACTGCAAGAGGGTGAAATAATTGTTGATGGTGGGCGGTACGACGGATCATTTAGAGAATAATTATCCTCAATATAGTTGAGTATCTTGATTTCAAAATGACCTAGAATTTAATCTCAAGAGATTATGTATTACACTAAAAGTTTCGAAAGTTTCACCATATATTTTTGACATACGAGTCGCTTTATTCAAGAATCCAAATAATCTTAGTAGATTTTTCTTCTTAATTCAATGCACAAACAGATCTACTTACACTACTTTCTGATTTCATTCTTCACACTATTATCTGTATAAACGCTATACTACATAAGTACCTACCTGCAGAAAAAAAAATTGACGTAAGAAAATTAAAATAGAGATACGAGTACATGTATCTCAATGTTCAATAATGTACAAATAATATTTCTGCACATTAAATAATATCTAAATATATTTTTAAAAAGACACACGATTTGATTAATTTTTGATGCTGGCAATGGAAAACAACACATTACTCGAACGGCGCAATCATAATATAAATCTTCTATAAATAGATGATACTTCACTCTGTCATATCATCTATAAATAGATGATTTGACAGAGTGAAGTACAAACGAATTAGGAATGTATATCTGCATGTGGCACAGTCGATGGAAAAAATTAAGAAAGGGTCACTGCTTTGGATCCATGGAATATTAAAATGAGGAAATTTTGATAAAATATATATGAAATGAGTATTAATGGCAACAGGAACAGGACGGCTAAGAAATGTGTGGCACAATTGGGAAGACCGGGTATTAGAAGGCGGCCCTGTAGTTGCTTTAACAATCTACGAGTGTGCACATAAAGACATATCGAAGGTCAAATCTGCAAAAAATCATTTTATTTATTTTTTAAAATAGAGAAGCTAGCACGGAATACATGTCGCATCAATATTCTCACTTATTTGAAACTAGTTCAACGTTTGTGCTATGAAAATGGACTAACTTGCTGATGTCGACCACCGACTGCTAGATCACTAGGAGATTGCCATGACCACCACACCAACAAGTTGCTCGCTAAAATATCTTAAACTATCCGATTAACTCTGTACATATTTTTAGATAATATTAAAAAAGTTCAATTTTCCTTTAACCTTCGGGTACATGAAGATCTAAAACTGGATCAGGAACCGGAGCGGGGTAGAAAGTGTCTTGTCACATTATCATTTTATTTTCTTTGGGTGTTGTGTTCTTTGGATTATTTTATTTTTATTTTATTTTCATTTATTGGTTTTCTTACAGCCATATAATTAATCAATCTTGAAAAATACAATAATTGATGTACAGAGTTTTGGGCCAATTACAAGAAAACACATATATACAATCGATAAAAAAATAAGAAAAAACATGTCCAATAATGAGTTTGTGTGAGTGTGTGTATTTGTGTGTTTATTTATTTATTTTTTTAGGGAAAAATTAACAGAAAAACAATCTTAAAAATTTTCCACTGAATTTAAAAATTTAAAAATTTACTTTAACATACATTAATAGCGAGTAACACCAGCTAAATATTATTATTACAAATAACACCAGCTAAATATCATTAATTAAATAGTTATAAAAATAATATTTTTGGGGTTGTGTTGTGCCCCGTTCCAGAACGGGATTGTTAATATTGCATGCATGCATTGTTTGAAACGAAAATTAATTTTTTTTTTAACACTGACCGAAAATACGGAGTAAATTAGTTGATTTAAGATTGTAAAACGATTTTTTTCTTTTCTATTCAACAGTATATGTAGGGATCATCAAATGCTGGAACAGAAGAATGTGTCAAGAATGTTCTTAGGTTTTTTATGGATACCGCCCATCATTTTTCATTCATACCGAAAATCCTTGAAAAAAAAGAGTCATCATACGCGTATTATCAAGCACCCAATAGATTTTAATAGAGATGATGGTCTCAAATTAAAAACATCTTGGTATCCAGCGCTTCAAAGTCAATCTCGTCGCCAATTCCACAGAGATAGTGATCAGACAGCAGATGAAACATACACACAACACAAGACAACACATGACTCTGACACGGTATTGCCACGTAACACATAAACACAGAAACACCAAGCTTTCGACATGGTATTGCGAGCCAATACTTAATACAACACTGACAAAGTTCTCAACCTGCTTTCGACATGGTATTGCAAGCCAATACTTAACCACAATACCAACACTCACAACAACACATCAGCCCTGATGATGGACCCTACGTACAATGGGATCCGAAGTGTCGGCCATAAACACGGCATAATACCCCAGAAAACACAATCCTGATGAGAAGAATGTGTCGTTCTATTCTCTCTGCTTACCCTCCTGCTGATAAGTTAGTTTCCGTTAATAGATATTATTAAGAGACATTAATATTTAAAACCATTATATCGAGGTTTTCTTTTGTTGATGGTTTGTTGTGGAATGAATTCAAATAGAATAAAAGATCTTATACCCCCGATAAAGGTGAGTAATGAACATTAATAAAATATACAGATGTACAAACAAAATTTTGTATGGAAATATTAATTTTTATGAGTGCTTACCAAAGCATTTCATTGCTTCTCTGCGAGCTCAGCATTGCAGCCGCAGAAATTTTGAACTAATACTAAAATATAAAATACTCACCATGAAGACCTTCTTAGTAAACACAACTCTTTCCTTTATGAAATTATTTTACTGGATTTTGGGATTCTCGACAATTGAATACCACGGAAGTTATGTTTGTCTCAAAAGACCGTGGCGTTTATATACAGTATTTTTAATTATTTTCTCCATATCAACTGGAATAGATATTTTTATATCAAATATAACTTTTGATGTTGCTAAAAAATTAAATGTTAAATTTTTCACATACACGCTCATGTCAAGTTTGGAAACATTATCGGGAGTTTTAAGTCTTGCTCTAGACTCGCTCATTCACAGTAAATCTAAAATCAAATTTCATCAAAATTTATTAACAGCTGACGAGCTTTTTCGATTAAACATTGACCAGTATTCTCATACACGGCCCAAAATTGCGATTGTTTATGCAGTTTATACATTTGGAGCAATTTTACATAATATTTCAGACAGTTTACGATGGAAAAAAGGTCTCATAAATCAACTGAATCTTATGTTCAAAATGTGCATGATTGACATATTCTGTTTGCAATTTTGTGTTGAATTCTATTTGTGTTATTGTCGACTTGGAGTAATTTATACCCGTCTGTACAAGATATGCGCAGATCTACAGGGAATGTCCCCAAACATAAATCTTGATTTAAGAAGTACATATTTGTATATGACATCCTTGTATGATGTGCAGCTGTCGTCGTATACAACTGATATTTTAATTCTGAAAAAGGCATACAACAAAATAGTGGAGAATATATTCATTGTAAGAAAGCGTATCAGTTTGCCGGTAATTTATACTTTTAATATTATCCTTAGTGCGCTCATCAATTGAAAATAATTATATGTACTAAAATGTATTTTTTCTTAACAGTTCATGTCCGTTTACGCATTGTCACTCTTCACCTTCATGATTATCATTAGTTGGTTTGCAACCTCTAATATCTCTACGTTTGTAAGTAATTGTTGTCATTGTATATATTATTGATTTGTTTAAACATTGTTTATTTTAATGTATTATAATTTCACATCCCAGTTGACATTATTATTACAATGTTAGTTTAATCTTCTGTCAATACAAAATGTAAAAGAAAATGTTTGTTTCACTTCTATGTTCGTTTGGTGGTAAGCTGTAATGCAAGTTGAAATAAAGTAAGGAATGTGCAGAACTTGAATTTATATTATGCAGGGTTATTTGGAAAACATTAATAACTTAATAACATAATAGCATTTTGTTAACCTGCTCCTTGCCCACGCTCATATCAACCTGTATATACACGATATATACGTACAGGGTCTCATAGCTAGTAGCAAAAACTTTACAGGTGGATTCCTGCCTTGATTATGAGTCGAAAATGTTCAAGCTATCATTACCTAAGATCAATAGTTATGGAGATATGCGACATCAAAGTTTGCATTTTTGTTTTCAATATTTCTGACTTATTTTTTGTAAAACGCTGGACTATCATTACAGTAACTTATATCGAATATGAAAAATTCATTCCCATTAAAACAAGTCAAATAAAATAATAAAAACCTTCCAATTCCAATTGGAAAATTTTCAGGGTTTTTATCATTTTATTTAACTTGTATTGAAACGAATGAATTTTTCGTAATCAATGTAAGTTACTCTTGTGATAGGTCCAACCTTTTACAAAAAATAAGTCAGAAATATTGAAAAAAATGCAAACTTTGATGTCGCATATCTCCATAACTATTGATATTAGGCCATGATAGCTTGAACACTTTCGACTCATAATCAAGGCAGGAATATAGTCCTGCAAGGTTATTAATGTTTACCAAATAACCCTGTATATAAATTATAATAGGTATATTATAAATTTGAAAATTCCAAAAAATAATTGGAATATTGATTTAATGCCATCAACCTTTTAAATGCCAAAAATTTATTACCACACTTAGGGCCGGTTGTTTCAAGTTGGATTAAAGAAAGCATTCTTTTAAAGCATAGATTTTTACGTTCTCCACCAATCAGACGATCCATTTTCTTAAAAATCTATGCTTTAATCGACCGCTTACATTGATTGAACTTGAAACAACCGGGCCTTAGTAACAATTTTCAGTACAACACTATGTACATATTAGGTTTAATCATCTAAAAAATGCTCGAAATTATCATTGAAAAACTGCAGATTGACTTCAAATACACTACATAGAGATTCGTGTTTAATCCTGTCTCTGCAAGGTCGAAACGTGTGTGTAATCATGCGCATGGTTTGATGCGTAAATGCGCTCACGGCATTTACAGGATTGAGGATGCTATATTAGTAAATTGCGCCCCAAAAACAATCCATCCTCATTTTAATCTCATTATGTATATCTATTTATCACAAACATATCCTGTGTCTATTTGTTATTATTATTATTACGACTATCTGTTTTATATCATAATATCTACCTACTTTATATATCTGGATCCAGTTCTTTTATAACTATGTATTTTATTATTTCAGGGGCTCTGGGGGACATTTTCAGTAGTGTGTTGGTTTTTGCACTATGTTGTGTACATTGGGGCCAGCTGTATGGCAGTAGATCTCCTTGCTACAGAAGCGTCCAGAATCAAGGGAATGTTAGGAAAAATCTGTATGGTCCATATTGAAGGTTACCTTATATTCTTACTTTACCTCAACTTTTTCACGTTGTTGATTACGCGATTGTTGATATTGACGACAAATATTGATTACGCTTTACACACAACAATACTTGTACTTACTACTTGATTTTTCATCCATACATAACCATTATTAATGTGATAATTTTTGGATCATTTTTATCACCATCATTTTTAATTCATCAAGTATGGATGATAATTGAGCCCTTGCCCGGAATAACGTTGTATCCAACAATACTCTCATTCCGAGAAAAATTGAAAAAACGAAACCAGTTACAATTTATTACATTTTATATTTTAAATATAACAAACATATAATTCTTAACTAATCTCAATATAAAATAGGGGGAAAAGTCAATTAAATTTGAATATATTGTAAAAAAACATGCTGAATCAGTGGAAAAACGTTGTATATGAAATTTTCACAAACAACGTTATTCCGCAAAATGGATTTTTTTATTCTGCTTTACTCGATAATGCCTTTTAAAAGCAGCATGTGCTCATCTAACATGAATTCACAAATGTCATCGAGGTCCTTGAGCTTAACAGTCTTATTGGCAGTAGATTGGAATACATTGAAGTTAGTTCCAGGCTCCCTAACTGCATGATTTTTTTCCAAACGGTAGCCAATCTTGCCCTCCTTCCACAAATAGTTGGTAGAAAGCTATAGGAGGTCCATGATTCTAATTCTTTGTGGAAGGTTTGTGATGAGATCATTAGTAGGTAAAGAGCTTTTACGGAACGATAAGTCTCTCGTACATACTATTACATATCTCCGTCTGTTTGCTGAATATGGCGTCGGACATTCAATTTTTTAATACACAAGACGAGATGATTACTTTTTTCATTGTAATTCAGTAACCTGAATACTGATTAAATATTTATCTTGATATTAAAATGGAGAAAACATCCCGGATTTAAACATTTTTGGCACAAACTCGACCCTGCGAAAAAGAATGAGGAATTAAATCAATTTTTTGTATCGGTGTTATATTAAGTTGCGATATAAAGAGCACTATAAAGCCAGCATTATTATCAAAAAGCATTTCATTTCAAATGGATAAATCAATTGAGTAAAATCGGTTAACGTTCGACAAAATAATATTGTCACATATGAAAACACAATATCAATCAGAACTGCCAAATCGTATACAACGTTATTCCACAAACATGTTCTGGCGGGTCAATTGCAGGTTTGATAATATGTTTTCTGGATAAAAACTCCTTTCCTGCATCCTTCAACTTATTGGCTTTGATATCTTTCCAATTTAAAACATTAGATGTTCGTTTTCTCCCTTCATTCATGTGAATTAAACCACGCTCCACGATATTGACGCTCGGCGACGCCATTTTGAGAAACACTATACAACGTTATTCCACAAACCAATAACTTTAAAATGCAGCCAGAAGCCTAAATATTTTTTTCTTGACATATTATTTACCTTAAACGATGCATTATAACATACCTAACATAACTCCATCAATAACTCAAAATTGACATTTGTGTTGGATACAACGTTTTTCCGGGCAAGGGCTCAATTATTTGACACTATAAAAATAATTTAATCAATTTTGTTGTTGGTGGTAGAAATTATCCATATATTATATTTTACATATATTATACATATATTATATTTTACTTGCTTATGAGTTTATAGAACAAACTATGCATTTTATTTCCATTTCTCTAAGATGTGTTGTAATTTTAATGGAAATTTTGTTATCAAAATGATATTTTATATGTATTGATGTTTTCTCACTGAGGCTGACATCTAGTAAGCTTATATATTTTTGCCATATTATATGTCAACTCTTAGATACTTTACTAACTAGATATTTTATTTTATTTTATTTTATTTTATTTATTTATTCATACGCCAATCGGCTATATACATTGATTTTACAAAAATAATAGACTTAAATGAATGGATTAGGAAAATTGCACATATATAAAAAACAATACTAGCATAGTAACAACATGGTATAATCATATAGGGTTGAGGGTAATTTTAATACTGTGATAACAATCTTTTTGCCACTGATGAGAATGAGACGTATGATTCATCGAAGAAGTTGATATCAACACAGTGGCTATTCACCAGATTGGCAATCCTATTTCTTGGGCCATTGTACACGTAACTTTTTGTGGATTTAGTGGTTTCTAACAATCTACGCACTCTTAGATCCGGCCTAGCAGTGATAATGCCAAATTGTTCCAGGATCTCGGGCGAGTCTATCTGTCCGTTGACAGATTTGTAGAAGAAGGTCAGATCAGACAATTGTCTTCGAGTGATTAGTTTGCTGATTCTAAATCTGTTATATACGGTCTCAATATCTCCTGGTGATCGTGTACGATAGGCGATGCATTTACATAGTTTGCGTTGTATTCTTTCGAGCTGATTGATTAGTTTATTGGTATACGGCGACCAAATGACAGAACAGTATTCTAAAATCGGTCTCACAAGACTGTCGAATAGTCGTACCAGCGTGTAGACATTGCTGAAGTCCTTCCCAGCTCTAATGATGTAACCAAGAGTCTTGAAAGCTTGTGACGCAACTTTCTCCACGTGGCTTGAGAAATTCAGTTTATGGTCCACAATTACGCCAAGGTCCTTTGCCGAGGTGACTATCGGGAGATGATGTCCATCAATGAGATAATTAGCCTGATATTGATTTTGTGATCTAGAGAATGACATTACTGAGCATTTACCGATGTTTAACATTAGTTTGTTTTTAGTACACCACCTGTGGAGTTCATTGAGATCATGCTGAAGAATTTCTAAGTCTTGGTCATTCATGATTCTTCTGAAAATTTTCATGTCATCTGCATAATGTAATCGTAATCGGATAGTAAATTGTCTGCGATGTCATTGATGAAAATATTAAAGAGAATCGGACCAAGATGTGACCCTTGAGGAACACCAGAGCATACTTCATACTCTTCAGAGATAAATCCATTAACTCTGACTTGTAGGAATCTGCCAGTTAGATACGAATGGAACCACTCTAATGCTGTGCCTCTCACACCATACAGACCGAGCTTGTCAATCAGGATTCCGTGGTCTACCATGTCGAAAGCCTTACTGAAATCTGTGTAGATAGCATGTACATCCACCCCCTGGTTCAGAGCATTGAGTATGTAGTTAATGTATAGATACAGATTCGTTGTTGTAGATCTGCCACCGAAGAAGCCATGCTGCTTTGTAGTAATTATATTTTTGAATGCAAATTTTTTTATTTATTTACTGCATTAAAAAAACATAATAAATCTGTGGACTTATTACTTATTTTGACCATAGTGAGAATTGTGGGAACACATAATTTGTATTTGAAATGACGTACATATTTTATAATTTTACATTTTAATTTTGTTAAGTATCTTTAATCATAAACTATTATATAACTCTTTTTTTATTAATAAAAAAAGTGTATATAGTGTACTTATGTACACATAGAAGTTATACTTCTTTAGCACACATAAAAAACAGATATTAAAACAATATTATAGCAAAAATTATAGAAGTGTAAAAATATACATTACCATGACCATAGTGACCCAAATTTTCGCAATTGAAGTCGTCTCTATTATTAAAAAGCTGCCAATCACATAGTAGTTACTTACAAGGTTTTACCAGCGCTCATTTCCAAACTGACGACATTATGTTAAATGCAGCTGAACGCAGTCAAACATCGACAATAACATGAAATACAGAAATCTGTACGAGGAGCCCGTTTTTGGTATTTTGATTACACATCTAAAATCGTAATTCACTTAGGCCCGGTTGCTTCAAGTTCGATCAAAGTAAGCGGTCAATTAAAGCATAGATTTTTACGAAAACGGATCATCTGATTGGTGGAGAACGTAAAAATCTATGCTTTAAAAGAAGGCTTACTTTAATCCAACTTGAAACAACCGGCCCTTAGTAATAGTTATACTTTTCAATTCAACAACCAAACATTCGTCAGCTTTTTGAATTGAGAATCTTTATGATTGGTACTCGATTCAAGATAGTCGACAATACATAATTTATATAATTGGAACACTAATTTCAAGTGAATAAATTGACAGCTATGCAAAACCATGAAATATACACATTTTATTCTCTTTGACGACTAAATTCTGGTGTGCATGGTTGCGTACGGTTTTGGTCGCATATTAAAACATCGCTTTGACAACTAACTTCATGGTCTTACGTTTCCGCTACATGCTGCGTAGCAACAAAAATTTACCTTCCGTTACAATAATTTTTTTACCCTAATAGCACCACAGAAGTATAACTTCAATAAATTTATTTTACAGATGACGTAATGAAAGCAGAACTATCCAAGTTTTATCATCTTGTAGAGAGAAATGACTTAAGAATGACAGTTGCAGGACTGTTCCCCGCAGATCTGTCTTTAATATATTCCATGGTCGGCATCACAGCTTCGTATTCTATTATCTTAATTCAAATGTTGTAATTTCACATATAAATACTATAATTAAATCTAATTATTAATTTAACAAGGTACAGAATATGTTCAATGTATTTATCAAGAAAATATATATACTTTAAGAGTTTTTGAAGTGAAATAAGTTTTAGAATAAAAGGTTTTACTCAATGAATATGTATTTTATTATAATTAGGTACTTATTAATACATATATAATATGAAAGGAGTGATATGAAGATACATATTTATTTTATTAAGTCTGGTGGTTTTTATTGTTTCTGACCCTCAGGTACTATTCACGTAGGTAATATTTTACAAATCTGTATATTTACCTACTTAATTTTTTAAAATAAAATGTCCTTAACCTTCCAGTGGGCACGCTGATTAATTTCCCTTCAGCGAGCGCGTGCCGTAAATTTTACATCAAGTTTTCTCCGTGTAAATGTTGATTTCTTTATATAAATGATAGGGAATTGCTGTAAGGTTATAAAAAATGATAAATGACAGTACTTTAAAAAATATATATGTATTTGAAATAATTAAACGAAAAACGAAACAGCACACTAAATATGTTTATATTTCAAAACAAAATATTTGAACGACCTATTAAACAGAATCAATATTTTCTGGTTTGTGTCTTCTTAAACACGTCTTAAATAAATAAAAAAGTACATTTCGCTATAAAAGAAACGATATAAATGAAAAAAGTAGTTTATTTAATATACTTACACTTTAAGGCGCGTGTTGTAAAATTTACCTTCAATGGAAATTTCCAAATGTCAATGAATAACAAAAACTTCTAAGCACACCCGGTTTCTCTGTAGTTTAGAGAGACACTGACCCTCGAATAGCCCGGAGCTTGATGCTTGCGTCTTAGTGGTAAAAGTGAGGGAAGCAATAAGTTGCAATTGTCGTAAATTTTATGACCGCACGCTCGCTGGAAGGATAAATGGTCATATTATATAAACGAAAATTCAATTAAAACACAAAATAATATATGAAAATATTGAAATCACTGTTAATATGTTTTCAGGCCTAATAAGTTTTTATTTGCTGGTCCCTTGAAAAATGTGTTAAGAGAGTTTCACTGTATTTCCATCTCGCTGGTTCAAAGGAAGTTTATGGTTCCGACAATGTCAGTTCTGGACTCGATATTGTAAGTCATGATTGGGCGGATACAGATTTAATAAATCCGTACATTGCTGTGGATATTCATGTGTTTGTTTTTCAAGCATTCTGATATTCTTCAAGCATCCTGATATGGCTGCGGATTTTTGTTACAATTAGTGTGAAATAAGTGAAGAAAAGTTTGAAATAAGTGAATGAATTTTAAAAATAATGTAAAGAATTTGGCAGCATAGTTGGTTTTGATATTGCTCAGTATTGTACTCAATCTGAATACATTTTTGAAAGCTTATGGCACCAATAAAGATTTAATCTTTTGATTAATTGATCTGTTGATTGATTCTTAAGAAATTGCGACTAGCTCAGACGTAAAATGTCAATTAAGAATAAAACAAAAAAAACCATTTTGATTAATATTAAACGTACATACTTTTGTATATTTCAAGAAATCACCTAGAAAATGCAATGTATAGAACCTCATTAATTTGAAGGAGCCAAAGGATCAAGGAACCCAAAAAAGCATTTCGAATTACGTAGACCCGGTTAATTCGAAATTTGAGGTACCAATGCTTTTTTTTTAAATCTCAATGTGATTGCTAAATTTGCAAAAAAATAGTAAAAGGCATAATTTTATTTCAAGAAAACATGTATTTTTGCATATTTCAAGAAATCATCTTGAAAATATTTATATTTATTATGTTAATGCAAAGATTGCGCCTTTTCCGTTACTAAAGTATTGCTTGCCCAACGTAAATTGGCGTGCGGCGACTTAGAAACTAAAACTCGCCTCGCCTGTATCCGGCAGTAACCCCTTGCCCTGTCATTCAGTTAAATTTCGTATTTGCTCGGGAGCTGTGACATCTTGATTACATTGGTAATAAATTATATTATAAATTATTATGTATATTGATACACTGAATTATTATGTCCAAAACATCCAAAACAATCCAGGATGGTACCAATGAAGTATTAAAGTTTTGCGAAGCTGAAAAAGCAAATAATGGACCGATATTACCGTTTGACAGGTTGACAGATAGAGCGGCCGCTATTACTGGTTTGTTTCTTTAGTGTTGCCCGACCAAATTTCTATTAAAGGCTCCGACACCGGTCACCGGACATTCTGTACATTATGTATTGTGTAATAAATTTACATCCTGGCAACTTCTGTTAAGCGCCAATTTATACTGGTATGTCTGTACCCGATATTGACTATTCTCACTTGCGAACAAAATTAATCATTTTCTAATTCGTCACGTTATTCAATATCTTTGAAATTATGAAACACAATTTTCATTTGATTTTAACTTTCGAGGTCTTCTTTTTGACTCAGAGATTATTATCAAAAATATTATTATTTATAAAAATACAATTGTCCATAAATAGACCCCGAAGCACGTCCGGTGTCCAGTGTCCTAATGGAGCATCTTTCAACCTACTCCACAGCTTCCAGAAGGGCCTGGTCATCAAAATCTGAAGATTACCAATTCAAAGACTTGTTTCTCTGATTCTAAAATGGTCACTAAGATGGTTTGAAAGGATGGTAAAGAAAATATATGAGAAAGTGTTGATAGCAGCAGGAATAGGACTGCCATGAAAGATGTGGCAAAATCGGGTATATCAGGTATTGGAGGACAGCCCGTTAGTTGCATTAACAATCCATATATGCTAGGACAGAAGAACGTTGTATTTTATTCTCTCTGCTTACCTTCCTGCTGATATGTAGTTAATTTCCGTTAATAAACGTAATTAAGAGATATTAATTAATATGTACTTGAAAGCATTACATATAGATAAGTAAACAAAGACGATCACAAGGTTTTCATTTGTGAATTCAAAGAGAATATATAATAGATTTTATACCCCTGGTTATGAACAGGAATAAAATATTGATAAATATTAATTATTCTAAGTGCTGCATTGTTCTTACCAAAATATTTCAATGCCTCTTTGCGAGTTCAGCATTGTAGCCGCAGTAATTCAGTAATCAAGCGCAGTAATTGAAATATAAAATCCTCACCATGAAGACCTTCTTAGTAAATGCTACTCTTTCATTTATAAATTTATTTTACTGGAGTTTGGGATTCTCAACAATTGAATACCACGAAAATAATGTTTGTCTCAAAAGACCGTGGCGTTTATATACTGTATTTTTAATTATTTTCTCCGTATCAACTGGAATAGAGTATTTTATATCAAAAATCACTGTAGAATTTGCTGATGGAATAAATGCAAAATTTATAACATACATGTTCATGTCAAATATGGAAACATTATCGGGAGTTTTAAGCCTTGCACTAGATTCACTCATTTACAGTAAATCTAAAATTAGATTTCACCAAAATTTATTGATCGCTGATGAGCTTCTTCAAGTAAATACTGACCGGTATTCTCAAACAAGGCCTAAAATTGCAATTATTTACGCAGTTTATACATTTGGAGCAATTTTCTATAATATTTTAGATAGTTTACAATGGAAAACAGGTATAAATCAATTGAATTTTATGTTCAAAATGAGCATTATTGACTTATTCTGTTTCCAGTTTTGTGTTGAATTCTATTTGTGCTATTGTCGACTTGGAGTAATTCATGCCCATCTGTACAAGATATGCGCAAGTCTCCAGGGATTGTCCCCAAACACAAATCTTGATTTAAGAAATACATCTTTATACATGACGTCCTTGTGTGATGTGCAGCTATCAGATAAAAGTAATATACTAATTCTGAAAAAGGCATACCATAAAATAGTGGAGAATATATACATTGTTAGAAAGCGTGTTAGTGTGCCGGTAATTAATTATTTTATTAATATCCTTAGGGCTGGTTGTAACAATTTGGTTTATAGTAATCTTTAGTTAAAACTATAGATTTTTGTATTTTCCAGCAATCAAATAACCCGTTTTTGTAAAAATATATGGTTTTAACGGAAGATTACTATCAACCATGTCTAGGGTTGCCACCTTTTTTTTGTGCAAATAAAGAACATTGGTTATTAAAGGTTGAAGAAAAAAGTACATTCTGTCAAAATAAAGTACGATTTATTTTACTTTTTTATTTTGCTTAAAAACATAGTTTTCATTACTTTTCGCAGCTATTAACAAACAATTATCTTTACTAAACAACTGCACAGCATGTTTGCAATCTATATTATTTAAGTTAAAGTAAATAAGTCATTCATTTTTATCAGATTCAGAGCGGCTTTGTTTCTTTCGTCTCGCCATTTGCTATTTATCACAGAAAAACTCTATTAAATAAATTAATCGTATTTTAACTGCACTCAATCCGCTTTACACAAAATGAAACAACAAATTTTTACAATGAAATTGACTATGTTGACATTTGAGGTTAGGTTGCATTAAGGGGTTACGTGTAGTCAGGGTTTTTAAAAAATCGTTTTTTTTTTTGTATTTTCTTAAAGCAAAATGTTTCAAAAATATTGTGTGAAAATATCAACTCGATCCGGTTATTAGTTTTAAAGATATCCAACGATAACTGTAGGGCCCTCTGCTGCCGCCCGTACTGACACGCTGACAGTACTAGAGCAGGCCGGGCTGACAAACGGGGCGACTGCTACGGAACGCGGTTTTTACCTGATTAATTCTACTTTTAGACATAAGACCCATTAGGCTAACTGAGATTTGATTTAGCGTTAGTATTTCAGTGGCAGTGAAACCCAGCAGTCGATAGGTAGTTGTGTGTATTATAATCATTTTCAAAAATTTATAATGAGACGTCATGAAAGTATGCAAGGAATATTAATGATTGCCAATGCATAGGATTAAATTATGGACCTAATGCACACCGGTATGAAAAACTCGATATAGAGCGCATAAAGATTGTTGACCAACTTGCAAATCAGGTCACTTGAGAAGGCAAAATGAGACGTAGATAAAAAAAAATCGACATCTTGGAGGCTTACACATCGGCAGAAGATGTATTATATATATACATACCAGAAATAGACGACTCTAAGTAAGTAATTTTTAAAATTGTATTTGTATTAATTATTTATTCATAAAACTTTAAACGCGTTTTTCTCAAAATAACGTTTTCAATAACGGTGTCCACGATATTTTAAAAACTACTCGACTGATTTAAATGAAATTTAAACATCATATTTAAGGCATTAAAAACTTGTGCTTGATCGAAGGATTTTTTTTTTGACTTAAACTTTTTTTTCATAAATAATAAATGAGTGATTTTTTCCCTCAAAATTCATAATTAAGCTTTGAAAGACCGCCATTTTGCTAAATTTGAAAAAAAATAAAAAAGCTTCTATTAAGCACAAGATAAACTATTAATTAAACTACTAATTCCTTTTTGTTTCATTAAATTTAGATAAACCGCTAAGAAGCACTGATGGACACCGTGAGGCACTATTTGCAAAACAGGGGTTAAGAATCGAGATTCTATCGTGGTCCAATATTATAATTTTATTTGAAATTTTCGGTATAATTACTTAAAATATAGTGTAAAACGTTGGTATTATGTATTGAATTAAAAAATTAAACAACCGTTCAAAAACTTTTTTTGAAAATGTCAATTTTTTTGCGCCTCTGATTATTTACACGTAACCCCTTAAAAAACGAGCGTTTATGTGGCGACCGCCAAAGGGTATATCATCAATTATCGAACTTATTCGGCAACAATCGATAACGTCATCGACCCCGGTAACTCTCTCGTTCCGTTTTACGCAAAAATTTCTACGATAAACTTTTTTTTGTATGTTATAAGTAAAATGAATCCCAGAGAAATCAAATCATGTGAAATAAAGTATTTTGGCGTACTTTATTGTTCTCATAAAGTACAGAGCACAATTACCCGAAATAACGTACAATACTTTATAATAAAGTACGGGTGGCAACCCTAACCATGTCGATGGAACCAGGGTCCGGACATGGATGGAACCAGCAATTAGTGTTTTTATCAATTAAAGATAAATATGTGTATGTACTAAAATGTATTCTTTCTTTAATAGTTCATGTCTGTTTACACATTGTCATTTTTGACACTCGTCAATCTCATTAGTTGGTTTTCAACTTCTGATATCTCTTCCTTAGTAAGTACTTGTTGACATTATATGTATTATCTTTAAGTTGTTTTGTTCACACTTTGTTTATTTTAATTTATTATATTTGAAGTCCTGCTCCATATTTATAATAGAAAACAATATTAGTTTTATCTTCTGTTAACCAAAACGTAAAATAAAATGTTTGCTCCATGGCGATGTTAAGGTATTTATTTGGTGGTAAGCGGTGAGGCAAGTTGAAAATAAGGAAGGAATGCAGAGCTTGATTAAATTTGAGAGATTTAAAAAGTAATAGGAATCTTGGTTAAGTGCCCTTACATATACACACACACTATATTAGTAAAGTGCGCCCCAAAAATTATCCAGACATTTTATTTCTATCTCTTGATCCAGTTATAATTATTTTATTATTTCAGGGGTTTTGGGGAATATTTTCAATAGTGTGTTGGTTTATGCACTACGTTGTGTGCATTGGGGTAAGCTGTGCGGCAGTAGAACTCCTTGCTGCAGAAGCTTCGGAAATCAAGGAAATGTTGGGAAAAATCTGTACGGTCCACATTGAAGGTTACCTTATATTCTTACTTTACCTCAACTCTCTCGCATTGACTACACTGCACATGACAATACACATACATTTTGTGATATGTACCCACAGTAGAACCTCGTTAATTTGAAATTCAAGGTACCCAAAAAGAAAACATTTCGAACAATGCGGAACCCCGCTAATTTGAAATTTGAGGTAAAAAAAACCGCAATGCAGTTTGCGGAATTTGTCAAAAATCGTAAAAGTCGTGAAAAAAGCAATTATGTGAAAACTTCTGTTTTTTTTTCTTCTATTTTTGCATATTTCAAGAAATCATTTCGAAAATGCAGTAGGTACAATAAAGCCACGTATTCACTAGGGGACAAATTTTCCCTCAACATCACGCGCGGTATAGAGTCTATGTGACGCTGCAACATCGTGCACTGTTACGCGACGTTGCGCGCAACATAGCACGGCATTTCTACGTGCTATGAGTACGGTTCCCGAGTGAGCGCACAGGGACATCGTATCGCGCGTCAGTACCACGTGTTATGTTGACAAGCTAAGACGCATGCGCTACAGTTACATATGCTATATGATGTGATATAAAACAGCGTTCCATAATATTGTGTCTTGCTTGACTATGGAAGACCCGATCATTTATAATAAATTTTCAAAATCAGTTGTCATTCAAATGAAATTGACAAATGATCCGTCAGACATTCGAAGATCGCATAGGATATCTATCCTTCTTTTCCTATTCAGTAAATACTTTCGTACCCACCACCTTTTTCTGCTGTTACGTTTCGATAAACTCGTTAGAATAAATAGATACGCAGCACTAATCATCATAAATTACAATTACGAATTATCGGGGTTAATTTACTATTAAATTATCATTTTAGGACTTGTGGGTTTTAAAAATTTCGAATTATCGGGATTCGAATTAACGGAGTTTTACTGTATAAAACTTTAAGTTATAAGATTATTATTGGTACTCAAAATTAACCAGGATTAGGTTCCATAAATTTTAATTCATCATACGTTTGGGTCAATGGCAGCATGGAAATAACCAATAGCTTTGCCTGGACTTACATAATTGTACATTATCCATCATCACATTGATTCTTATACTTTAACTTTCAGTACTGATAAATCAGCGTTTATTGCACAAAAGACATTTAATTTCTTGACACATACATACACAGATAATATATAAAGGATAAAATGTAGTAACTCTGTCGACCACTACCTAGCTCGCTAGATACATTGAAATACCTATTTTGAAATACCCCTTTTTATCACTTTACACCTTAAATCAATATCTTATTTTTATTTTGAAAGCAAGTAAATACATACAGTAAAAATCGAAAATAAAAAATGTGAGATCATGCAAGATGCAGAAAAAAAAATGCAAACGGTAGTTTTACATTTCTTATCAAAACAGGGTCTTTCATATGGATCCACAGAAGAAGTGGAAAGCTAAAATAAAATAGAATAAAGAGGAATGCAAAGAAGACAAAGAAGAAGAAAGTAACAAACAGGATTCAAATATCTATAAAAAATGATAGAATGAATAAAATAAAATTAGTAAAATAATCTATAAAATATGATTCAATAAAATAAAATAAAATATGTAATAATAATCACGGTAAAGAAAACAATTTAAAATACAAATTCGTAAGATTCAACAGATAAGAGTAATAAGCAAAGTATAATAATTAAAATGTGTGAAAATATATAAAATTAAATATGGCCGTTTTGCAGCTTAAATTATATAACATGATACATATTGGTACACAATAATAAATGCAAAGTAAAATAATTAAAATATGTATGTGATTTTTTTTTTTGCATTTTGTAGTTTATATTTTACAACGTGTTACATATTGGTACACAATAATACATGTAAAGTAAAATAATTTAAATATGTGAAAATATATAAAAGTAAATATGGTCATTTTGCAGCTTATATTATATAACATGTTACATATTACGTACACAATAATTCATATACAGAAGTAATACTTGTTAAAAATTGAAAGAACAAAATATGAACACAATCAGTTTCACAGTTTATTAGTTAAAAATTATTATTAGTTAAAAATTAGAGATTATTTTCACTAGCGTACTCATTTACTTCCTGTCACTCAATCACCAAAGACTGCTCAGCTCCTTCGTCAAGAGCGGATCCAGCTTTGGTGTCAGGGGGGGGGTCACATAGTCGTGGTCAAGTCACAAGAAGTTATAATTTAGGGCTGGGTCCAGGTCCACTTTAGGTCCTGGACCCAGCCCAGGGGGGGGGTCATGACCCCCATGACCCCCCCCCTGGATCCGCCCTTGTCCTTCGTCAAGGCAGATATATACTATCTGTATAAAGAATAACTGTATCGTCTGCAAAGCTGATGATTTTTGTGTCACTATCAACAATGTAGGACAAGTTATTGATATATATTGGAAAAGGTATGGGACCTAAAGTACTGCCCTATTGTACGCTCACCAGCCATACAAACTCAACATCATCCTTTCCCCTAGGATGTGTCGTAACTTTAATGGACAATGTTATAAAGGTATTGATATTTTGACATCTCGTAAAAAGACTGTCATTGCATTTTAAAAACATAACTGCATATGTTAAATTTATTTTGCCATATTATGTCAACTTCTACATACTTTATAATTAGACATGATTCTGTAAGGAAAAAGAAACAATTTTTGGCCACAATACGTCCCCATGTTGAGCATCATTAATGCCTGTAGCACACCTCCGCTGCGAAATCACAGCAGCAAAACCGCACTAGTTTGGGCATGACTTGTCCTTAGTAGGAGAGGCGGAACAGAAGCAAAACTGCCTGTTCTAGCGTATGGATTTGACTATAATTCTATCTCTTTCCCGCGTGGTTTCGTCGATCTGCTCCGACGCCAGCTACACCTCCGCGCACCGGCCACCGTTTTGTAGCGGTGCCGCGTTGTTTCCGCAAGTGTTTGTGGAAGTCGACAAAATTAAAAAGCGAAACTACATTTTTTTATATAATGGATGTGGATTTTACAGAAAAATTAAAACAAGAGGTCAGAAATAGACCTATTCTCTAGACTTTAAAAATAATACGAAAGAATTGTAGACACGGAGAGAAATCCAGAGGGAATTAAATGAGGAAGGTATTTAATTATTATAATAATAATAATAGACTGTATTATATGTATTTGTATATTTATTTATTTGTACTTAAGATAACATTAGCGTAAAAATGGTGGCACCCATCATTGTATATAATCTTTCATATTGTTATGTACACTACTGAATCGCTACTGTTTGATATGTTAGCTAAAAACATGTAGGTATGACCTTTCTAATTAAAACATATACATATCAAATAAGTTTTTTCCCATTCTTCAAGTTAGATTTTAATAATAATAATTATTAGTAGAAGTAGTAGTAAGGGACGAAATTTTGCTCCGATTGCTACGACTCTCGCGTGACGTTCCGCGCCCAGTTCCGCTAGTTGCATTGCACTTGATCGCAGCGGAATTCGTGCAGCGGTTTCGCTACTGGGTTTTCGCAGCGGAGGTGTGCTACGGGCATAAACATAAAAGAATAAAAGAATCATTGTCTGAACATCTGTCCGTCCATATGTTTGTCTGTCTGTCCGCAACTTCATGTAACCTCCATAATATCGTTCAAATTCACAGCTAATAAACCAAATTAAACAGCCGGAGATGAGGCTTGAACTCCAGGCCAGCAAACCCGAACCGGCAGCCTGCTACCACCGCCTCTCCATGGACCCCCAAAAAGATACTATAAATACTAGAGCTTAGACGCAAACCAATGCTCCATCATTCTTGATGGGTTACAGCTAGTAGTAAATATATCTTTACGGCGAAGAAGCCGGCACCGGTGGACGTGTTTACCAGTATCGCTCCGCGTCAGTTTATTTTTTAAATACCTAAAGTGTCAGTTTGTGCCCAACCGTTGCCGTGTGTGGACGTGCCGTCATCACTACGTTTAAACCTATTATAGGTAGTGAAGTGGCTAGTGGACACGAGGGGTTTTTCCGAAACAAATTTTCCGACTTTGGATCGAACTCCTAAAAAGTCGGAAAACCTCGGAAAAATCTCGGAAAATCCGGGGTCCGGGGGGTAACTTTCTTATTTACAGACTTTTTCCATTTTTGACTTTTGTTCCGTGTTCCCTGAGTCGGAAAACTCAGGGAAAATCAACTTTATTCATTTGTTTAGTGTATGGTAAATTAGTTATAACGAACTTTGTTTATAGTAACTTTTTCTTAGTTTTAACTGGTGATTCGTGTTCCTCGGGTATGATTACCTGAGGAAAACACTTTTAGTTATAGTGTATATATCTTTATTACGTTTATATTTTAACTTTTGTTTATAACAACTTTCATTAATTTTAAGTGTGGTATTGTATTCCTGACGTTGGAAAACCCAGGAAAAACACTGTCATTTCTAGTGTATATATCTCTGTTTTGGTAATATTTTGAACTTTCTTGCTATTGAAATTTTCTTTATTTTAAGTACGGATATTGCTTCCTCGGGTAGGAAAACCCGGGGAAAACACCAATAGTTCTTGTGTACATACTGTATCTTGGCCGCCATATAAAACTTTGTTATTCGTGGATCAATTAGAGATATTCTTATTGGAACGTACTCGGGATGTCGGAAAATCCCGGGAAAACGCCGGAAAATTCCGGAAAATCCAAATCGGATTTTTTGGAATCTCACGAGGAGGGGTTAACACCAGAAAAAGTCAGGATGGTCATGACGATTCTGGACTCAGCTGTCCGGGGGAGAGGAGAACGAACTGTCTCCTGTCCCGACATATCACCGTCCATAGATACGGCCGACAAAGGAAAAGGTCAAAATCGTGATCGAGAAGAACTAGTGTCCATGGCTCCGATTCCCTTTAATCCAGAGTCGCCAAATCGAGAGGATGCACAGGTTTTCTATAAGGTTAGGGAAGTGTTCAATGTCATCGATGGGATCACGAGAGAGGAAAAGTCACGCTTAAACTTAGACCAAAAGGCACGCATGTCGGCTTGTCACATGGATGTGCTGGCCTTAATCTGTGAGCAAACTTCAGAGAATTCCCGTCTAAAAGGAGCCCTACAAGAATGTAGGAGGGAAAAGGAGGCATTATACGACACTGTTGGTGAGTTGAAGGCTGTGTTAGAGAATCTTCTGGCGAGATCCACTGTAGTTCACCCAGATGTGCCTACGGTTAGAACGGTATCTTACGCAGAAGCAGCCAAAAGTACGAGCACTGTCAGAATAAATGGGGAGCAAAGAGAGGTGGGTCCTCCACCTCCTGCGGTCCTCATTTATCCACAAAATCCTGAGGGAGAGACCGCTGATAAAACGAAGCAGAAAATGATGGAGATATTAAAACCGGCTGATGACGGCTTCCAACCAGTCAGAGTCAGAAGAATACGTGGCGCTGGAGTGCTTCTGGAGACGTCCAATCGCAACGGATTAGAAGCTGTTAAAGCAGCAAAGGACAGGCTGGAAACTAAAGGCTTGAAGCTGGTAGAGCCCAGAGGAAAATTACCAAGAATAGTAATCTATGATGTTCCGCGGACCAATGAGGAAAAAGATATTATTGAAGATATTTATACATCGAACGTACAAGGAAAAATAACAATTACGAAAGAAGAATTTATTAACACAACTAGACGCGTCTCCATGTTTGGTAAGAGAGATGGATCAACAGTTAATAGTATTTTCTGCGTGCTTCCAGAAGTACGACGCATTTTATTGGAGGCGGGTATGTGCTTCCTAGGATGGCAGGCGTGCCGCACCAGGGATTATATTGGCGCAACTCGTTGTTTTAAGTGCCACCTTTACGGCCATCTCAGTAAATTCTGTAATCAGGCAAAAGAAACATGTCGACACTGCGCGGAAGAGGGACATAATACTGAGCAATGCCCTAACAAGGCCAAACCGGAACGGTGTGCTACGTGTACAAAATTCAAAAAGAGTGCCGACCATTCAACAGGAAGTGCAGTATGCCCAGCATACAAGGCGGCGGTGGAATTGGCTGTTAAAACAACCAATAATGGCTAGGAGAGGCATAAGGATCGGCCAGGTTAATGTCGGAAGATCGCGCGCTGCATCTCTTGAGATGCAGCGTGTGATTCAAGACTTAGATCTCTCGATTGCACTAATGCAGGAGCAATACACTTGGAAGAACAGATCGCCCGGGATTGAGGCACCGCTCTTGATGGTTGAGGAGAGAGTGTCGCCGGGTGCAGGTGT
>JADDOH010023661.1:0-56723 GCA_016648135.1 Agrypnia vestita | reverse complement strand
TAAGATAACATTAGCGTAAAAATGGTGGCACCCATCATTGTATATAATCTTTCATATTGTTATGTACACTACTGAATCGCTACTGTTTGATATGTTAGCTAAAAACATGTAGGTATGACCTTTCTAATTAAAACATATACATATCAAATAAGTTTTTTCCCATTCTTCAAGTTAGATTTTAATAATAATAATTATTAGTAGAAGTAGTAGTAAGGGACGAAATTTTGCTCCGATTGCTACGACTCTCGCGTGACGTTCCGCGCCCAGTTCCGCTAGTTGCATTGCACTTGATCGCAGCGGAATTCGTGCAGCGGTTTCGCTACTGGGTTTTCGCAGCGGAGGTGTGCTACGGGCATAAACATAAAAGAATAAAAGAATCATTGTCTGAACATCTGTCCGTCCATATGTTTGTCTGTCTGTCCGCAACTTCATGTAACCTCCATAATATCGTTCAAATTCACAGCTAATAAACCAAATTAAACAGCCGGAGATGAGGCTTGAACTCCAGGCCAGCAAACCCGAACCGGCAGCCTGCTACCACCGCCTCTCCATGGACCCCCAAAAAGATACTATAAATACTAGAGCTTAGACGCAAACCAATGCTCCATCATTCTTGATGGGTTACAGCTAGTAGTAAATATATCTTTACGGCGAAGAAGCCGGCACCGGTGGACGTGTTTACCAGTATCGCTCCGCGTCAGTTTATTTTTTAAATACCTAAAGTGTCAGTTTGTGCCCAACCGTTGCCGTGTGTGGACGTGCCGTCATCACTACGTTTAAACCTATTATAGGTAGTGAAGTGGCTAGTGGACACGAGGGGTTTTTCCGAAACAAATTTTCCGACTTTGGATCGAACTCCTAAAAAGTCGGAAAACCTCGGAAAAATCTCGGAAAATCCGGGGTCCGGGGGGTAACTTTCTTATTTACAGACTTTTTCCATTTTTGACTTTTGTTCCGTGTTCCCTGAGTCGGAAAACTCAGGGAAAATCAACTTTATTCATTTGTTTAGTGTATGGTAAATTAGTTATAACGAACTTTGTTTATAGTAACTTTTTCTTAGTTTTAACTGGTGATTCGTGTTCCTCGGGTATGATTACCTGAGGAAAACACTTTTAGTTATAGTGTATATATCTTTATTACGTTTATATTTTAACTTTTGTTTATAACAACTTTCATTAATTTTAAGTGTGGTATTGTATTCCTGACGTTGGAAAACACAGGAAAAACACTGTCATTTCTAGTATATATATCTCTGTTTTGGTAATATTTTGAACTTTCTTGCTATTGCAATTTTCTTTATTTTAAGTACGGATATTGCTTCCTCAGGTAGGAAAACCCGGGGAAAACACCAATAGTTCTTGTGTACATACTGTATCTTGGACGCCATATAAAACTTTGTTATTCGTGGATCAATTAGAGATATTCTTATTGGAACGTACTCGGGATGTCGGAAAATCCCGGGAAAACGCCGGAAAATTCCGGAAAATCCAAATCGGATTTTTTGGAATCTCACGAGGAGGGGTTAACACCAGAAAAAGTCAGGATGGTCATGACGATTCTGGACTCAGCTGTCCGGGGGAGAGGAGAACGAACTGTCTCCTGTCCCGACATATCACCGTCCATAGATACGGCCGACAAAGGAAAAGGTCCAAATCGTGATCGAGAAGAACTAGTGTCCATGGCTCCGATTCCCTTTAATCCAGAGTCGCCAAATCGAGAGGATGCACAGGTTTTCTATAAGGTTAGGGAAGTGTTCAATGTCATCGATGGGATCACGAGAGAGGAAAAGTCACGCTTAAACTTAGACCAAAAGGTACGCATGTCGGCTTGTCACATGGATGTGCTGGCCTTAATCTGTGAGCAAACTTCAGAGAATTCCCGTCTAAAAGGAGCCCTACAAGAATGTAGGAGGGAAAAGGAGGCATTATACGACACTGTTGGTGAGTTGAAGGCTGTGTTAGAGAATCTTCTCGCGAGATCCACTGTAGTTCACCCAGATGTGCCTACGGTTAGAACGGTATCTTACGCAGAAGCAGCCAAAAGTACGAGCATTGTCAGAATAAATGGGGAGCAAAGAGAGGTGGGTCCTCCACCTCCTGCGGTCCTCATTTATCCACAAAATCCTGAGGGAGAGACCGCTGATAAAACGAAGCAGAAAATGATGGAGATATTAAAACCGGCTGATGACGGCTTCCAACCAGTCAGAGTCAGAAGAATACGTGGCGCTGGAGTGCTTCTGGAGACGTCCAATCGCAACGGATTAGAAGCTGTTAAAGCAGCAAAGGACAGGCTGGAAACTAAAGGCTTGAAGCTGGTAGAGCCCAGAGGAAAACTACCAAGAATAGTAATCTATAATGTTCCACGGACCAATGAGGAAAAAGATATTATTGAAGATATTTATACATCGAACGTACAAGGAAAAATAACAATTACGAAAGAAGAATTTATTAACACAACTAGACACGTCTCCATGTTTGGTAAGAGAGATGGATCAACAGTTAATAGTATTTTCTGCGTGCTTCCAGAAGTACGACGCATTTTATTGGAGGCGGGTATGTGCTTCCTAGGATGGCAGGCGTGCCGCACCAGGGATTATATTGGCGCAACTCGTTGTTTTAAGTGCCACCTTTACGGCCATCTCAGTAAATTCTGTAATCAGGCAAAAGAAACATGTCGACACTGCGCGGAAGAGGGACATAATACTGAGCAATGCCTAACAAGGCCAAACCGGAACGGTGTGCTACGTGTACAAAATTCAAAAAGAGTGCCGACCATTCAACAGGAAGTGCAGTATGCCCAGCATACATGGCGGCGGTGGAATTGGCTGTTAAAACAACCAATTATGGCTAGGAGAGGCATAAGGATCGGCCAGGTTAATGTCGGAAGATCGCGCGCTGCATCTCTTGAGATGCAGCGTGTGATTCAAGACTTAGATCTCTCGATTGCACTAATGCAGGAGCAATACACTTGGAAGAACAGATCGCCCGGGATTGAGGCACCGCTCTTGATGGTTGAGGAGAGAGTGTCGCCGGGTGCAGGTGTTATGGTCGACACTTGTCGGCTAAAACCGCTGTGCCTGTCACACCTCTCTGATAGGCATCGGGTGTGTGTATCTGTTATGCTGGAGGGGACCGAGATATACCATGATAATTCCACATCACCGGGGAGTTACGAACGGAGAGTAGCCGTTGAGAAGTTCATAGCTGGTTTTGGATTGAATATCCTCAACGAACCCGGCTATCTTCGACTTTCTCTAGCGCTGCAGGAGGGGAGAGCAGCATTGATCTCACCCTATGTACGGATAATGTGTTAGGGCTTGTCGGGGAGTGGAAGGTGTTGGACGGGGTCATTAATAGTGATCACCGTCTGATAACTTTCGCTCTCAGCCTGACCCCGGTACTAATTACAAGAGATACATGGAAGTTTAAGTCCAGAAATGCGGATTGGGATGCATTCGAGATTATTTTGAAAGATGAATTGAGTGACATCTATGAGAGAAGTGTTAGGAATCCAACCCTGGTTGGTGAGTACCTTAATTCCGCAGTCACAAGGTCGGCCGACTTGGCTCTTGGACGCACCCGACCCGGAGGGTCTTTTAAGGCCTGCTGGTGGACCAGAGAGCTATTTTCGCTTCGGGGTGCCTACCGACGGGCGTATCGGAGGTGTGGGGCTGTCCGGCGGGGTCTAGCTTCTTTTTCGGAGCAGCTGACCCTACAAGGGGAACTGCGTGCAGCAAGATGTGCTTATTCGGCGGCGATCCGTGAGGCGAAGCGAGCATCTTGGAGGAGGTGGGTCACGGAAGTGGGGAATGGTAACCCTTGGAAAGTGACAGGCCTAATCAAGGGAGGGGGAAAGAGTGCCGTCACTCTTCTTTCCGGGATTCTTCTCGGGGAAGGGATGACGACTGATCTTCCCTCAACCCTTGATGGGTTCTTAGGCAAACTAGTGCCCCTTGAGAGGGTTGACGAGGAGACGGACCATCATAGATTAGTCCGTATGTTAGCCCGCATCCCGACAAATACAATGCTTCTTGAGGTGCGAGAGCCACCTCCCATAACTGTGGCGGAGCTGGAGAATGTTTTTCGTAATATTGGTCCAACGAAGGCCCCGGGGATGGACAGGATTACTGGGGTTATTGCGAAGAATGTCTGGAGATTCGCAAGAGATGAAGTTTTATTTGTAATGAATGAGTGTATGAGAGTGGGGCATTTCCCCACTATATGGAAGAAGGGGACTCTCTGTGTCATACCCAAGGGGAACAAGAAACCAAGGTCAGATGCAGGCGCGTATCGCCCAATCACGCTCCTTCCCGTTTTTGGAAAGGTACTTGAACCGGTGATGCGCAACAGGTTAGAGAGCAATCTTTCGCCTGCCTGCGACCGACAGTTTGGGTTCGTTAGGGGTAAGTCCACGGAATGTGCTATGATGTTTGTACAGACATGGGTAAGGGACTGTGAGGAGAAGCATGCTATGGGAATTTTCCTGGACATCTCAGGGGCTTTTGATAATGCCTGGTGGGAGATGATCCTCGCTAAGCTGAAAGTGCGGCGGTGCCCGAGGTACCTCTTTGACCTAGTCAAGAGCTACCCCGGTGATCGAGCTGCTACGATCAGCTACGCGGGGGTCTCGAGTACCAGACATATTAATATGGGCTGCCCACAGGGTTCGGTCCTTGGACCGACCCTGTGGAACATACTTTTCGATGACATTCTTCGTCTACCGTTGCCTGAGGGGTGCAACATCGTTGCCTATGCGGATAATGCTCTGTTGCTCGTATCCGGACGAAGCCGCTTAGTGCTTGAGGAAAGGAGTAAGAGATCAATTGAGCTGATTGTGGACTGGTGTGCTAGAAATAAGTTGGCTTTGGCGCCTGGCAAAACAGTGGCCATGATGATGAAGGGTGGTTTGAATCAGGCGAGGAACCCGGTGGTCAAAATGGGGAGTATGAACGTGAAATTTGCAAGAGAGGTCAAATGGCTGGGTGTAACGTTCGACCCATCGGGTTCCTTTCTCACACATGTTAAGGCCACTGCTGACAGAGCGAGAGATTTCTTTGCCTCCATGAAGAGACTTAGTGTCGCTGACTAGGGCATCCGGTCACCGGCGATGCGCCTCGTATATAGGGCGACATATGTGGCCCAAGTCACATACGCTGCTGAGGTATGGGCTCACAGGCTGAGGACCGGCGTGGTAGCCGCAGCTCTAAATCGGGGGCAGAGAGTATCCCTGCTGGCTCTGACGGGAGCATATCGGACTGTGTCCAGTGCGGCCCTACCGGTGTTAGCGGGGGTGCTCCCTGCTGACTTGGAGGTACTGGAGTTCAGCGCCAGGCGAAGTGTTAGGAGGGGCCTGGAGGTAAACTACTTTGGTAGAACCATCAGGCTCTCGGAGATGTTGCGACACCAGGTGTTGGGTCAGAGATTGAGAGAAATATCATGTATAGTTTGGCAAGAAAGATGGGACACGGCCACCACCGGAAGATGGACTCATTCCTTTTTTCCGAGGGTGGCCGTGAAGGAACAGGGCAGTGGATATTTTCCGTCGCTGGACCACCACACTGTTCAGATGCTATCGGGACACGGAGAGTTCAGGTCGAAGCTTTTCGATCTTGGACTCTCCGTTGACCCGTGGTGTGCTTGCGGTCGGGTGGCCCAAACGGCGGAACATATCCTTTGGAAATGTACGATCATGAATGACGCGAGAGAGAATATGTTAGCAGGATTAACTGAGTTTGGAATGACCGTGACAGGACGTCCATCCAATGATGTCCTAGTGAGGAATGAAAGGAACTTCGGATGCTTCCGAGGGTTCAATCGGGTGTGGGTGTCCCGTTGGGAAATCCTGAGGGGATCTGTGCGATAAGTTTTCTTGTGTATTGGTGGTTTGACTCTGTCATTCCCCGGTGTTGTTTTAATGTGTGGGCTCCTGCATTGGACGAAGACCTGCCGGTCCTGTGCTTCCCTACCCGGATATCCAAATGTATTTTTTTTTTTATATCGTCTTTTTCCCTGTTAAGGGGGTGTCTGTTTGACCTTACCCATCCACTGCCGCCACCGCGAAATTCGTCTACTATGTATTATTTTCTTCTTTTGTTATTACCTTTTCTTTGTTCTTGTATTATTTTTGTATTATTTTGTATTATTTCGTATTATTTTGTATTATTTTTCTTATTTTGTTATTTTACCTTTTCTTTGTTCTTCAATTTATTTATGTATTTTTTTTATGCAATAAAGACGTATCTAATGGTGTCGGTCTGTGAATGGTTTTGTTTTTGCGGCCGTGCCGCCTCGCACCGGTTTATACGACCCGTGCGGGGCAGCACGGTCTTGCATTGTAGCTAAAAAAATGTCAACCTGGAGACGAATGAGAAGGACCGATATGGGAGCTTTTGCTCATAAAACGGTCCTGGGTAAGCGGTGGGTACCATTCACTCTGTGTATACGGGGGAGGGGGGTAGCCTCGCCGCACCCCCGCGCTAGCTCCACTATCAACCTGTTGCTGTGAGGGGTGACAACCGCGGTACCGCGCGAAATTTTAAAATTAACATATTTAAAATAAAACTTATTTTCTATTTAATAATAAATAATATATAATGCACAATAAAAAGGACGCGATGCTGAACGTCACATGTAGGTCGCGGTCGCATCAAGCCCCATTCCAGGACACTAGTAAGTTAGTCCTATTTTCACAACACAGGCTTTTGGCTTAGTTTGAGAATAGTAAGAATATTGATGTGACATGTATTCTGTGTTCGCATCTCTATTTATTTAAAGAAAAAAAATGATTCTATATTCATCTAGACCTAGAACTGGAATAGATGTTCTAGCGAATTTACAATATCAACCATCTCTTATGTATTTCTCTTTATTTCCAAATTTCGTATTCGAAAACGCAAAAGTATTGCAACACCCGGCGGTATTTATATTATCTTATTATAACAACAATCTATGCCAATCTATGCACAGAACATGCACAGAACTATGTTATCTATGCACAGAACCAACAGTATAGTCCGTCCAACTTATTTGGAGAATAAAGGAGGGCGTCCCAATCGTTGTGGTGCTGCCCATAGTCTAAAAATTATATAATTTTTAGGGAATTTTTTATTGTTTAAGCAGTATACGACACGATAAAAAACAAAAAATGTAAACTAATGTACAAAATATACATTCGCAAAATACACCTTTCCCTGTAAACAAAGTCTGTCAAAGGTCTGTCAGCTGTAGATAATCCAATATGGCGTCGTTAGTTCCAAATTTGGCCATTCTTCAGATAAGTTAGACGGACTTTATATAATAAATTTTTTTAAGACTTTATATAAAATAAGTTATACGTCTATGGAACCAATACCTCCTATAGTCCGTCTAACTTAGACGGACTATACGTCTATGGAACCAATACCTCCTATAGTCTGTTGAGTCAAGTTACCTACATTAAGTTAACTGCAAAAGGTATTGAAAGAAAACATAAATTTTCAAGGATATGAAATGTCGAATTTACCAACAAACCCCTGAACGCGGTTGCCGAGAACGTATTTGCTCTCTCATATGCAGAATTGCTTCTACACGATCTAACTGACCAACCACGTTCAGGGTTATCTTATCAGGATTCTAAGCCTCAGTGGTTGTGGTCCATTCCCTTTACTTTTTATCAGATTGGTTGGAGAATAGTATGGAGAAAGCAAAATAAAAAAACAGGGCCAGTATGGTTTACATGAGGTTTATTACAATGAGATGGTATCCAGTCAATTCAGTACACAGAGAATAGTTCATAAGGCACAAATTCTACAGTATGTTATACAATTTATAAACGTGGTTTCATACGGGACAATGAAATACAATAGTAAAAGGTTTAAGAAAACACAGCGCCGAATTTTCCAGTATAACCCTGGTGGCTACTAAAGTCAAAATTGATGCTCCTTTATAATTTTATATATAAATATAAATATTTGTTTATTACCAAATGGAGGTTGAGTGGGAGCTCTCATAAGGAGATTAAGTATAAACATTAACAAACTCTTTAACCTCTTCTAAGGTTTTTTGTTCTTTAAGATGTTTTTAACCTGATCACTATAACGAAATTTAATCTCAGTCGGGTCCACTACAGAATATTAATTTACATATAGTTAAGCTTCCAGAGGTCGGCCCAGTAGAGGCTCATGGGATGTATGGGTAAATATGAACAGGGATTGGAACAGACTTTATGTTTCCTATTTTAAAAGTTACATCACTTGAGTTCGATTAATGTCACTTGGTTATCCTTTTGATAACTTTTTGTAAATAGTTTGCGAATGTTAGAGATTAGCCATAATTGGCTCCTGTAAATTATGTATAGATATAAACAAACACTCGAAACCTGTAATTTTTCTTCGGAGTATGGAGTGGATCGACCACCTTTAGCAAGGGTGGCAGCTCTGACCAGCTGTAGGAGGCGGCGGACGGTTGTCTTCCGTCAGCTGATCGGTCGGAATGCCCGAGCGGAGCGGCCGAAGTTTATGACGATTTTAAACAAGAAGACGCCAATGACGGCTGAATCTTATGAAGTCCAAGAGCACGGTATTTTTATTAAAAGTTAAAAGAACAGGCGTTGTTTAATAGGGCACGAAAACGATTGTTTTTATTATACCCCTTGTTGGCGGGTAATGTTCATGACGCCAATAATAATGTATTATATTTTTAGAAAAGGGCGCTCAAGGCGCTTGCGATGAACTTTTTTTTTAACTTTGGTCTACTTCACCCTTAGTCGTTTATAAAAACATAGAGAACGATTATTATAATGTATTTATTGCGAGACCGACATTGTCTCACACGACGAACTCGTTACTATATGCGTTTAAACTAGTTGAACACACTGTTTAACTTTATAACACGGCGGGAAGTATATTATTTGCGTTTAAATCGTTTGAACACACTGTTTGGCTTTGTAACACGGCGAGAGGTATGTTATTGGCTCACATTTGAAAATTAACAACGAATAATTCCGACACCGTAACTTTTATGCAAATGGCGGCCGTAATTTGCTTAGGGCGGGCGGCGTAGCTGACGCACCTCAGAGCTCGGTTCCCGGATGATGACTGGTGAAGACTCCCTGCCGGGCGCGGGGCTATCCTATATTAGCGCGGAAGGCTAGCGGAAGAGGGTGCGGGGGGGGGTCGCGCGCCGGTACAGTCGCTCCAAGAGTATGGCAGCGCGGTCCGTCGCGGCACGCCCTCCGTCTCCTGCTCGGAGGCCCCGCGAGGGCGGTTGACAGGGATACTATCATAGTGTGTGTGACTCGTAAGCCTGTGTGTATAACCTTCGCGCCCTGGCTCCGGCCGCCTCGCTCGGCGTGTGCGATTTCGTGTATTATTATGGACACGACGGAATATGTAATATTTACTTATTTATATTTATTTTGTTATGACAGAATAGTAATACTTCCTTTCTGTCTAAAAGGAAGCATTACACATTCCCTTATCAGGTAGTATAAAAAAAAACAAACAAAAAAAAAGGATTCATTGGTAAATTAATAATTATATAGGGAATCCAGGCCTTACGGTGTACCACCAAGGATCTTGTTTGTAAACCCTTAGTTCAACATTGAGTGAGGATACTCCATGACAGAGTACGGATTGTCAGTGTTTACAAAAAAAAACATGGAAATTATCGTAATATGCGAGTGGTAGGCTCTATACGGCAGATTTGTCAACGTTACAAGGTTCTTGTAGGCGGAATTGTTCGCCGAGTTAAATTAAAAATAATATTTTTATTAAAAATGGCCTTTTTTGCCAGTAGTCGGCCATCTATGCTTCAGTAGTCGGGACACTGGCCAAGTCGCCCTAGGAACCAGTCCCCTTTTTATAATACCAACTTCAATTAATTATCAGGTGTGAAGACCACCTATCGTGTTCATTAGCGCCGGTACAAACCGGCCCGACTCCCGGATAGGTCGAAGCACCTCAGGGTCGTCACCCTGGCTGACCTAATTTTGACTCGTCAGGTCCATACAAGGCTCAATACAAGACATGGCTTGTGATGAACATTCTGTAGGGGTGTCACGCGACTCCGCTTCGCGTCAAAGCCTACGTGATCCTTACAAAAAAGTTTTGTCATCACAGGTTCAGGTGAACAGTGACAGTCCCGTTACCATGGTATAATGGTAACAGGCGTACTGGAATAAGTGATAAAAAAATCTCATATATATAAAAAATAGTTTTTGTAACATGTGAATTTCCAAAACGAGTTTTTGGAAATGAACAACGGGACAGCCCCGTTACCATGGTGTGATGGTAACAGGCGTGCCGAAATAAGTGATAAAAAAATCTTATATATAAAAAATAGTTTTTGTAACATGTGAATTTTCAAAACGAATTTTGGAAATGAACAACGGGACAGCCCCGTTACCATGGTGTGATGGTAACAGGCGTACCGAAATAAGCGATAAAAAAAATTTATACATAAAAAAAATAGTTTTTGTAACATGTGAATTTTCAAAACGAATTTTGGAAATGAACAACGGGACAGCCCCGTTACCATGGTGTGATGGTAACAGGCGTACCGAAATAAGTGATAAAAAAAATTTTACATATAAAAAAAATAGTTTTTGTAACATGTGAATTTTCAAAACGAATTTTGGAAATGAACAACGGGACAGCCCCGTTACCATGGTGTGATGGTAACAGGCGTACCGAAATAAGCGATAAAAAAAATTTATACATATAAAAAAAAATAGTTTTTGTAACATGTGAATTTTCAAAACGAATTTTGGAAATGAACAACGGGACAGCCCCGTTACCATGGTGTGATGGTAACAGGCGTACCGAAAAAAGTGATAGAAAACTCTTATACATAAAAAAAAATAGTTTTTGTAACATGTGAATTTTCAAAACGAATTTTGGAAATGAACAACGGGACAGCCCCGTTACCATGGTGTGATGGTAACAGGCGTACCGAAATAAGCGATAAAAAAAATTTTACATATAAAAAAATATAGCTTTTGTAACATGTGAATTTTCAAAACGAATTTTGGAAATGAACAACGGGACAGCCCCGTTACCATGGTGTGATGGTAGCAGGCGTACCGAAATAAGCGATAAAAAAATTTTTACATATATAAAAATAGTTTTTTGTAACATGTGAATTTTCAAAACGAATAAGCGATACACAATTTGTTCATGAAGATAACTACCGTGACCTAAAAAATAGCGAAATACAAAAAAAACTTAATACATAAAAACTAACGACCTAGCGGGAGGACGTGTCTATTTATATACATAGTGGCAGCCCTGGGATTTTTTGCTTAGTGCAAGGTCTAAATCTTAATTTAACTTATCAACTATAGTGGGTATCCGAGTAGAGATGAACTCTATAAAAGACAATACCGTATGTACTTCGGATCGCGGTACACCCTGTGTAAGTAAAGCCTGCCTTGTTTTCGACAGTTGGATGATTTGCTTAAGGCTGGGGTCCTCGTCCTGCATTTGTCACGTCCGGTAGTTCCCAGGGCGCCGTTAATAGTAGGGCGTCAATTCGTATTGAACTCGTTGTTCACTTTCGCGCGGTCTCTGCTCGACCACATGGTGGATCAGGGCTACCACAAATAGGGTGATCCCCTTTTAAAAGGTAGTGAGTGGTAGCGTTCAAGAATATCGCTTGGTCAGTCGCCTTCAAGTCGCGGGGGGGGGTTTTGACTCATACTCACGCATTTATTCATTCTACTTGCACGGCCATGTCATTCAAACAAACTCAGATATACTATCCTAATTCATCGCATTCGCCGTAATCATGCAGGGGGGGGGCTAAGTGTGGCGTTTATTTTCTTTATTATTATTTTTTTGTGATGAACATACCTTTGGGTAGATAGCTATGGTAAGTTGAAAACGACTAGAGACAAGCGAACACTCTTGGTAACGACCGATGCTCTGTTGCTAATAAAATTTTTCTTGGTTATATATGGGGTTCGGTAAACCGATCTTGGCTCAGCAAGCTTGTGAGCCTTTATGTCCTCGGAAGAAAAGACAAGAAAAGTATTTCCGAAAGAAATGATCGCGTAGACACACACTTGAGTGGCATAAAAGGTTGTGGTCGTTTCTATGAAATTTCGAAATATCGTTCCGTGAGGAAGGGCGAGCGAGGTGGTACGTTGTTTATTGCATGGTAGCGGTCTGCCGTAAAAGAAAAATTAGATAATGAGAGACATAGCCGGCGGCCATATGGATATGGAACGCATACTTAATATTCATACTTCCTGCCAGGGCAAGTATTGGTGTCAAACGTGGGTTAACCAAGGGAAAGAAGAAAAAAAAATTCTAAAAGGAAGGCATCTCCCGGCAATGGTGCCTGTTCCTGGATCATTATGATTTGATATATAAGCAGACTTAAACTGGACAAGACTGGAGTGTCATGACAATTAACATAGGTCCTGGCAAACCGCGCACCATCATCTGATCAATAAGGGTGAACTGGAGCACAAAGGGCCCTTATTGACCAAATCCTGCTTTCGGTTATTTAACGTCTGCCGAACAGGTCTGGAGTAAAAGAAAAGACGAAGTTACATGATGTTCAATGATCGCTCTTTGGAGATGCGCCAAAAGGAAACGCGATCAAGTTCCGTTTTCCGGTTCTTTTATGTCTGCCGGACGGAATCAACGTAAAGGAAAAGACGAAGCTATTATCTAGAATTTGACTAAATCTCGCGAGTGAAATTTGCCGGAAAATTTACCATTACAATCCGTCAGCTCATATATGCATGGAGACAGTTTTTTTGTCACTTCACACTTAATAAATTTCGGGGCTAGCTTGGTCGTGAAATATTTCCCAGCATTGGATTGCATGAAAGATCTTCTCCACACCGTCTGTCCCACCACAAAGGTTTGGTGTTTCCTTCGCAGATTATATCGCGCAGCATTCCGTTGAAAAGCTTTCAGTAGAGCCAAGGAGACCTGGTCATATATTTTTTCCATACCGCTTAGATGTTCCAGCCGTTGCCTTAGGGCTTCCTCGTCGGATTCTACTCCTCTGTTGGACATCGGCTGGTGGAAACTCCCGTGGGGAATAGATTCGAACCCGTGCATGAGAGAAAATGGGGAATGTCCGGTAGCAATACTCATGCAGTTGTTTAAGCTCGAACAGATCTCTGGTAGCTTAGCGCACCAGTCCCTTTGGTTGCTTTGTACAAGAATCGACAGCGCAGTTAATATATTGGCATTCTGCCTTTCACTAGGATTATTTTGCGGGAAATAGTAAGCATTGGTGAACAGATCGGATATCCCCATAGAGGTCGCGAAGTTCTTAAATTCTCGTGAAATAAATTGCTTTCCGTTATCGGTTATCAGTGTCTGTGGTACCGAGTAAGGGAGGAACACCTGTTTCCTCAGAACGTCGATTACTGTTTTTGATGTAGCGTGTCGTAGGGGAATCGCCCATACGAATTTTGTAAAATTATCTACTACGGTCAAGATGTGCATATTTCCTCGCTTGGAAAGTGGCAGGGGGCCGACAAGATCGCAGGACAGCGATTTCATAGGTCGGATCAGTCTCTTGGGGGTCTCCATGAGCCCCTGAGGCCCCCGGTTGCTTCTCTTATATGCCTTGCATGTCTCACAACCGTCCACGAATCCCTTTACGGAGGCATACATTCCCTTCCAGTAAAATGTGCGGGAGAGGTATTCGTACGTCTTTAACACTCCCGGGTGACAATTATGGTAGTGACACTCACGTATCAGTTCTGTACTTTTGTCTGAAGGTACGACTATCTTCCACGGGGACCTACCGGGCCCGTTTCTCTCGTCGGTCGGCGCCTTACTATATCGATAAAGGTGGTGTTCGCCCAGCATGAAGTTTGGGACGGAATCGGGCCGTTCGTCGCATTGTCGGCGCAGCCGTAGGTAGGCTGCGTCGGCAGTATCATCGTAGGAGGAGGCTAGCTCCAGGCTGCCTATCTCGATACGGCTGAGTCCGTCAGCTAGGTGGTTTTCGCACCCCTTTTTGTATTTAAAGGTGAAGTCATATTGGCTTAGCCGACAGGCCCAGCGGCTCAGGCGTCCGCCTGGAGACGATAATGTTGATAGGTATTTGAGACATCCGTGATCGCTAATCAGTGTAAAGTGTGTCCCCTCCACATAACTGCGGAAGTGATGGACCGAGTCCACGAGTGCCAACAGCTCTCTTTCGGTGACGCTGTACGATCTTTTAGGCTGGGTGAGCTTTCGAGAATAGTATGCTATAAAATGTTCCGATTTGTCAGGCATTTTTTGTGAGAGGAAGCTCCCTATGCTTATTGCACTAGCATCGCATGTTAGGATATACTCGTGATCATGGGACGGAGGCTTCAATATGGGCGCCATCACCATAGCTCTTTTAAGGGCGACGAATGCCTCCTCGGCCTCTTCGCTCCAAACAAACCTCTTTCCGAGAAACTTGGAGCTGGTCAGCCGACATAAGGGGCTGGCAATTTTTGAGAAGTTCTGTATGAATCTTCGGTAATATGACAATGTGGCGATGAAGGCCCTAGTTTGCTTTACCGTCGTCGGCCTCGGATAGTTAACCATCGCCGAGATTTTGTCAGGATCGGTACGTATTCCCTCTCTGTCTATAACATGTCCCAGATACTTAAGAGAGTCCTTGCAGAAGTTGCATTTGCTCAGTTTTATAGTTAGCCCAGCCTCTTTCAGTCGAGAAGCTACTTTTCGTAGTAAGGAGACGTGCGAATCAAAATCCTCGCTACACACCAGTATGTCGTCCATATATGTGGATACATTTGGGCCCAAGTCGGAGAAACAAGAATCCATCAGTCTCTGTAGCTCGGCTGGTATGTTTTTCAATCCAAACGGGCATACCTTGAACTGGAATTGACCGCGACCCTCTACGAAGAAGGCGGTCTTTTCGCGACTTCCGGCGGCTAGAGGGATTTGCCAGAATCCGGAGCTTAGGTCTAGGGTGGTGAGATACTTGGTGTTTCTTAAGTTTTCAAGAGTTCGATTGATATTGGGCAGCCGGTATGAGTCTGACTTGGTGACGTCGTTCAATTTCCTTGGGTCTAAGACAAAGCGTGCTGACCCGTCCTTTTTTGGTACGATAAATACGTTGTTGAGCCACCCGCTCCGGGCTGGTTCTATTACGTCTAGGGCCATCATAGTATCCAATTCCTGGATCAACTGTTGACGCCTGACGTGTGATACGGGATAGGTTCTTTGTTTAACCGGAGGGTGGTCTCCGGTGTCGATCACATGTGAGACCAAACGGGTTCTCCCGAGGCCTACTTTTTCAAAGGAGATATCTGTGAAGTCGCTCTTGACTGAATCTAGCCGAATTCTTTGCTCAGAGGTGAGTTCGTCGATAGATATCAGGCAGGCGGGAGGTGTGGTGCGGTCGCTAACGGCGGTAGGTTCCGTAGTCGCTAGGGCGATACGGGCCTTTCCGTTAGGAAATAGGCTGGGGGCTAGGCCGGAGATTCGCAAGAACGGGGCTCCCAAAATGATGCAATCGGAGAGTGACGGTACCACGATTAAGTTAACCTGAACATTAACGTGAACGAAGTTGGTCAAATCGCACGGGCAGGGTGATAGTGCCGCTGGAAAATAGCGGAGAGTCGTCCAGCGTTCGCACCGAAATGCCAGTGGGTCGGTTCCTATAGCCGAGGTCGACGAATGATTCATATAACGTACCACCCAGGATATTCGCGCCGGCACCAGAGTCGAGTAGGGCTCTGAACGAGATTTGATGTATTTTAAAAGAAAGAAACGGCCTGTTGTCCAGTTCGTTGAACATCGGGGCTGTATTTAAATGGTAGGTGGTCTTGAACAGTCTGATTGAGGCCAGCCAATCAATCCATTCCTTCGAGCGGTATGGAGATTGGCTGGACATTAGTTTTTTGAGTTGTATGGAAAGTTAGGTGGTGGTCTCGATACATCGGGGAAGGGAACCACCGAATTCGGGCGCTTACTGGGCTGTATGCCTTCACTTTTTATTTGTAAGCGCGGCGACCGTCTTGGCGGCGGTGCCTGACCGGCTGCCCTTCGTCGCCGGGGACACTCTCTAGAAAAATGGTTTCGCTCGTTGCAATTAAAGCAGCGCGGAGATCTTGATTTAGTAGGGGCCGACGCAATTGCTCTTGGGTTAGGGGCCTTGCGCGGAGGCTGTCCGAGAGGGCCTTTTAACGAAGGAGAGTCTAGTCGTTCGAACGCGGAACATAGTGACTCTAGGGCGGCCACCGACGTGGGTCGCGAACTGACTAGGACTGCTGCGAACCTCGGGAGCAGTCCACGGCCGAAGACCTGAAGGAGTTCTTCCTCTGACAGAGGAGTGTCAACGATGTGGTTTAGTGTTAAGATTCTAGTCACATAATCCGCGGCTGTTTCGGAATCGGATTGTTTCGATGTCCATATTTCGAGTTTCTTGTCGACCGAATAATCCGGCCGCTCGAATCTATGGAGGAGAGATGATTTGAACTGGTTCCAAGATAGGTCTGCTCGAATAGTAGCCCTATAGAAAATTAACGCCCTATCCTTTAAAAATTCTGGAAGGACATGAGTCAGCTGTTGGACGGGATAGCAGCGCGCGCGCGCTATTTCCTCTAGGCGAATTAAAAATTCGCGCGCGTCGCCGGTGCCAGAATAAGGAGTGACTGGCCAGGAGCCAAAGTTGACATTTGGAATACTTAATCGCGCTTCTGGTTGTAATAATGAGGGTGCCTGGGTAGCGGTTGTAGTAGATTCGGTTACTGTCAAAGGTGTATCCGTTGTTAGTTCAGGCGCCATAGACAGGTCCTCGTACGCATGGGCATGGGCGATTGGAGCCACATGTGGTTGCGTGCAGGATTCGTTGTGTAGTCTGGCTTGCTCGCGCAATGCGGCCAAGCCAGATAATGGGGTTATTCCTTGCTCGCGAAGAGCCTTTCTTAACGTGTGTAAACGAGCAGTTTGGTAATTAGGAATGCTAGAAAGGGTTTCCATGGTAAGGTTAGTGGTGAACTTGAGTAATATTTGTAATTGCAAGCAGCCGAGTTATTGATTTAGAAAATTGAAATTTGAATTACGATGATAGCTAGGCGTTTCAAAACTTTTGAGCCCGAGTGTACTCGATGTGGTCCAAAACTTATGAGTCGTACAGTGGGCGTTTTTTGTAAACGGGGAATGGCGCGAATTATTTCGGTAATTAATGGCGATTATTTTTACGCGGTACGACAGTCTTAGGTTGTGGGAGGAAAGTGGAACAGTTTTTTACAACAAATGCTAGAGTTCTACAAGATTACATAAAAGAGTGTGTACTGATTGACATTATATTTTACTTTATCCATACAATGTGTAACCATTTTTTGACCAATCTGAAATCTGTAAGGGGTGGCCCATGAGTTGGGCGCCATGTGAAATGTCGAATTTACCAACAAACCCCTGAACGCGGTTGCCGAGAACGTACTTGCTCTCTCATATGCAGAATTGCTTCTACACGATCTAACTGACCAACCACGTTCAGGGTTATCTTACCAGGATTCTAAGCCTCAGTGGTTGTGGTCCATTCCCTTTACTTTCTTTCAGATTGGTTGGAGAATAGTATGGAGAAAGTAAAATAAAAAAACAGGGCCAGTATGGTTTACATGAGGTTTATTACAATGAGATGGTATCCAGTCAATTCAGTACACAGAGAATAGTTCATAAGGCACAAATTCTACAGTATGTTATACAATTTATAAACGTGGTTTCATACGGGACAATGAAATACAATAGTAAAAGGTTTAAGAAAACACAGCGCCGAATTTTCCAGTATAACCCTGGTGGCTACTAAAGTCAAAATTGATGCTCCTTTATAATTTTATATATAAATAAAAATATTTGTTTATTACCAAATGGAGGTTGAGTGGGAGCTCTCATAAGGAGATTAAGTATAAAACATTAACAAACTCTTGAACCTCTTCTAAGGTTTTTTGTTCTTTAAGATGTTTTTAACCTGATCACTATAACGAAATTTAATCTCAGTCGGGTCCACTACAGAATATTAATTTACATATAGTTAAGCTTCCAGAGGTCGGCCCAGTAGAGGCTCATGGGATGTATGGGTAAGTATGAACAGGGATTGGAACAGACTTTATGTTTCCTATTTTAAAAGTTACATCACTTGAGTTCGATTAATGTCACTTGGTTATCCTTTTGATAACTTTTTGTAAATAGTTTGCGAATGTTAGAGATTAGCCATAATTGGCTCCTGTAAATTATGTATAGATATAAACAAACACTCGAAACCTGTAATTTTTCTTCGGACTATGGAGTGGATCGACCACCTTTAGCAAGGGTGGCAGCCCTGACCAGCTGTAGGAGGCGGCGGACGGTTGTCTTCCGTCAGCTGATCGGTCGGAATGCCCGAGCGGAGCGGCCGAAGTTTATGACGATTTTAAACAAGAAGACGCCAATGACGGCTGAATCTTATAAAGTCCAAGAGCACGGTATTTTTATTAAAAGTTAAAAGAACAGGCGTTGTTTAATAGGGCACGAAAACGATTGTTTTTATTATACCCCTTGTTGGCGGGGAATGTTCATGACGCCAATAATAATGTATTATATTTTTAGAAAAGGGCGCCACTGTTTAACTTTATAACACGGCGGGAAGTATATTATTTGCGTTTAAATCGTTTGAACACACTGTTTGGCTTTGTAACACGGCGAGAGGTATGTTATTGGCTCACATTTGAAAATTAACAACGAATAATTCCGACACCGTAACTTTTATGCAAATGGCGGCCGTAATTTGCTTAGGGCGGGCGGCGTAGCTGACGCACGTCAGAGCTCGGTTCCCGGATGATGACTGGTGAAGACTGACTTGCCGGGCGCGGGGCTATCCTATATTAGCGCGGAAGGCTAGCGGAAGAGGGTGCGGGGGGGGGTCGCGCGCCGGTACAGTCGCTCCAAGAGTATGGCAGCGCGGTCCGTCACGGCACGCCCTCCGTCTCCTGCTCGGAGGCCCCGCGAGGGCGGTTGACAGGGATACTATCATAGTGTGTGTGACTCGTAAGCCTGTGTGTATAACCTTCGCGCCCTGGCTCCGGCCGCCTCGCTCGGTGTGTGCGATTTCGTGTATTATTATGGACACGACGGAATATGTAATATTTACTTATTTATATTTATTTTGTTATGACAGAATAGTAATACTTCCTTTCTGTCTAAAAGGAAGCATTACAGATATCGTGAGATATTACGTAAATTACTGCATAAGCTAGGTTTTCGTTTTCGGAAGACTTAAAGTAACCGTAAGTTGCTTATAGAACGCATTGATATAATTAATATGTGCCATGAGAGTAAAATTCTTGTATGAATTAAGGAAGAATGAAACTTCTTTGAATCGGCGGCCAGTCATATATCTAGATGAAACATATATACATACCTCACACACAGCAGACAAATGTTGGGAAAGTGAAGATGTCGAAGGTGTATTCAAACCAGTATCTAAAGGTCAGTGCTTCATAATTGTCAATGCAGGAGTGGAAACTGCAGGAGTATAAACATCTTTTTTCAAAAATAAACTTTTTTATTTATGCACATTAAAGACTGGTTGCATCAACTTACTTTATAGCAATAGTTCATTTTAAGCATAGATTTTTACGAGAGCGAGTTGTTAGATCGGTGGAAAACGCAAAATATCTATGCTTTGAACGAAAGATTACATTAAATCAAGTTGATACAACGGCCCTAAACCGATTGATATCCTTAGGTGTTACTGAGTTAAACATGGAGGTCAGATCCTTAGGTATGAGTCACCGAATAAAACCGGCACCACACTGCGCGGATCTTCCGCCGCGTCTCTTCTGTCGCGGAACATCGCTACATTTCTTTCCATACAATATGCGCTTATTCAACACACTACGTGGATGATCGGTCGATCTATTTGCTTTGCCGATTTGGCGCAACGGAAAAGACCTGACGGAATATCTGCGTAATGTGGCGCCGGCCTAAAAGAGTTATTGGTGTTTGTTTTTTTTTCTGAAAATTGTATCTTCTTTGATTTTGAAAAAACGCCATTTGGTGACGTGTATTTTGCGAATGTATATTTTGTACATTAGTTTACATTTTTTGTTTTTTATCGTGTTGTATACTGCTTAATAAATTGTTTAAGAAAAAACGAATTTGCAAAAAATTCCCTAAAAATTATATAATTTTTAGACTATGGGCAGCACCACAACGATTGGGACGCCCTCTTTTATTCTCCAGATAAATTGGCCGGACTATGATATACCGGAGTAGGGGGGTGGGGTCTGAGGTGATATAAAATCGCGGTGTGATAAACCGGCCGGGAGATCTCAGATCTACGTATGCCGGCGGTTACGCCCTCCCTTAGGTACAATCAAAACGTCAGGTGACTGACTGGGACACTGATATCTCGAGGCGGGTAAAGGGATATAAAAATAATAAAATTGAAACAATTTCGCAAGTTTCTATATTGAGAAAAGTAGCAAATGATCTACATAAAACGAGGCAAAGTGGTAGTCAGTTTACAATTTAAATTAATCTTAATCTAGAGAGGGAAACAAAATAGTAAACAACAAAAAAAACAAAGCACATACAGAGTCTTATCTTAAAGTCAAAATGGATGGTGACGAGAAGCCTTTTTGGTAGCACTAGGCGAGCGGGAGAAAAAGTCTTTAAGCTGGGAAACCTGTTTGCGGAGAACGTGAAGGATGTCTTCTTCGTGCCGCTTCTTTCGGTCGGCGGCGGCTTCTGCTGGTCCCCCTCTGTGGATGCAGGCTTCTTCTACGGCTTCTGGCATCGTCGGGGTACTCGTGCGGTCGTCGGCAGAGCGTCGGTTCTCCGTCGCGGTGGTACACTGCGGCGTCGCGGCGGCACTGATACTTAGGCGTTTGCGGCGGTGCGTCACAGCACTCGGTAGCGAATGGCGGTCGTTACCGTTCGAACTTTCGCTCCTTCCAGGAGTTACTAGAGTGATCGGCGATGCTGTTTTTACGGGCATCGCTAGAATCTCTAGCTTCTCCACACTCTACTCAACTCAACTCTTGGCGGCTGGCTTCGCCTTATATTCTCTCCCCGGCGACCCAGGGTGTGGTCGCGGGGACTCGAGGGGAAGCCTCCAGTTGGTCTTTCGCCGATTGGCTCCTTTGATGTCCGCCTCCGTCGTTCATTCGTCTCTCTCGGTCCCTCCCAGGTCCCGATTGACGCTATTGGTTACTGAACCCAATGTTGCCTCCGTTCCGCCCCCTATTGTTCTCCCAGTTTGCGGCTAATTTCGATGCTTTTCGGGTATGTAGGCCTAAACACTTTGTTATTTCACGAACGCTTTGTTCACTGTTCATATCCCTATCCCGTCACCAAAAAAAAACATTGCAAAATGAATTAAACTTAAGGAAAATATTACAGTACAAATTGGCAAAGGCGGAAAATTGAAAACACAAATTCGCATCAACACTTATTACCCAAAAAATAAAACTGCTCACATATACATACTTAATCAAATCGACACGCCAGATAGACATACCCTTATCGACCAGTTATTTCTACCATTATTGACTAATTACATGGGATTGAACGTAGGGTTTCATTAGACCACAGTAAAATTCCTTGAGTATGCATCACAATATCAATCTTATCATTAAGTGTCAGTTTGATTCTTACAGTAGGCCTCCCAATATTTAATGTTATTTATACATTACCTCATTACAGGTCAATCCTTATCATTTACATTGATTATCTTCGATACCTCCACAAAATCATTATTATTATTTTTTTTTTTTATATGATAAACCGGACGGTATTTAAAATTTACCACTCCGCATATTCTCTTCCTTTCTTTTTCTTTTTAATTTTTTTTTTTAACAATGACAAAATGTACTTGATACTTAGTTTTATTTTTAATTTTAGCTTAAATAAAACAAGCTATCGTACTTCTTAGTTGGACCAAACATAATTGTCAATATGTGACATAGAGATACAAAACAAAGGGCTAAAATTATACAGACATCGTGACATTTCTTAGTGAATCAATTAACATAAAAACTTATTTACATGGGATACATGCTTCAAGCGGGTCCCCTAATGTTAATGTTCTGTATAAATCTTTGTAATTTCTTTTGGGACTACAAAGTACATGAATTTGCATCAACGCCACTTGCCCAAAAGGAATGCTTACATATATTAACATAATCAAATTCGATAAACATTTTTTTTTTCAAGAAATTATGTTAAACCTTATTACTAGAAGAAAAATTAAGAAAACTTGGCGTAAATTAATTAATGTAACATTATTTACACCTAAATAATGAAAATTCTTACTTCAATATGTAAGCTGGATTGAATGCAAAACATTTTTTTTAGGACTTTCATTATACTAATCATTATCTTATCAAATCAGCTTTCTTCCACCCCTGGTATAAGAATATAAGAAAAGAATAAAAATAGAGAACACTAAAAAAATTATATAAGCCACATTCCACCAGGCAGACAATTGAAAATTTTCCAAACAAGAATTATTTTGAAACACTACCAATAACGGAAGTCCCTACTACAATTAACTAACTTCAGAATTTTCGTTATGTTTTTCTTTTTTTAAAGCGGACAAATACCAAAGTGAATGGTGTATCGTAAAGAGTGAAATTAATTTATTTGAGCTTTATTATTACTAGATTAAAACAACTATTTTAAAACAGACCGACAAATCATCTTGCTTAAACGAGTAATCAAAACAATAATTGCATGTTTACAGATAGGTTATATACCTACAACCTACAAATTTGTATAAAAAAAAACACAATATTGGGAGCTTGAATAACTAATGACAAATTAACATTATTCTTAAAAATAATTAAAACTCACAAATTAACATTATTCAACTAGGTGTATGTAATATATGAAAACATAAGACATGAAAGCCTCGATCTAAAGTAATATTAATGTTTATTCCAACACGGCATTTACTTATTTGCAATTAATTAAACTATTTTGTTTCAACCCCGTGTGCTAAAATTCATTCTGCAGACAGATTTCAAAAGACTAAAAAGTCGGAATCTTATATCTCGTCAACCGTGTTACATCTTTTCACGAGATAATATTCTATTACGTTATATATTATATATTACATCAATATCAAACATCGTCGGCAATAATACAATCAAGTTTTTTTCCTTTTATTACGATCAATACATTTTTTATTATTTGCTACAAGTTAGATTAATTCGGGATGATCTCGTTATTATTTCAAATTGCAATGTCCCGTTCATTTCGGTACTTAACAATAGAATACAGAATAAATGAGAAAACTACATATAAAACGAGTAACATCCACCTGCAGAGGTGGCCTGGGTTATCTAAACTATCATTACCTTACTTAAATTAAACATATCAGTTGCTCATTAATTAGGTACATATTACATTGATATTATGATTCACCACTTTGCCTCAATTTCTAATTCGGCCTCTACCTTCTTAATTGATTGACCCCTGTTATCTTTATTGATAATGACCGCCTGGTCGTGCGTTGCGGGATCCTCGCGCCCTTATAATAATCATATAATTTATACGATCCTACATCTCGCGGAGGGTGTCGCCATGTGGGGGATCGGTATGTCAGCGCTTTCTAAAACATCTCTATTGTCTGTCGAGGACAATAGTAAGTTTACTGCGACGACTTTCGGAATTATTATCTTGTTTTTCTAAAAAATGTCTTTCCCAAAACAATGGCGACTTCTCTAACAAAACGCAGCTTTCTAAACCGTTGTCCCATGTGTTCGCATTTGGCCAAGATGTTCTTTCTATTGTTTAATCGGGGTTAGAGATATACGTCCCGCTGCAAGAAAAGGTTTACCGTTTTTACCCTTCCAAGATGTTACTTAAGAACAAAAGGTTGCGAACGTATTGTCCATCCTAACAAAAGGCCGTGCACTCTTAATGTCTTCGGCGATGCCCAACGCCCTCGGCAACCCTAACTTTCCAATTTCATTGTTTCGTATGTTTTATGGCGGGCTATCCTAAGGGCGATCGTCCGTCGCAATGTTATTTTTTTTTGAACAATAGGTCACATATTTCGTCCTCGAACAAAAGATCGAATATGCCGGGGCTGTTCTGGCTGTGACCACATGGCGCGTGATTTTCGAAACATGGGCGCTTTGATCTCGGTATTGCCCTAGGACAAAATTAATAACCTGGTTCGCGTCATATTCCGGTACATCAAACCATAGATAACATAATAATACATCAAACAGACCGAAACATAGGTAAGATATGAACCATAGATAACATAATAAATATGAACCATATATAAACGTGATATAAACCGAACAGAAATAATTTTCTTACATGGCAATATTTTTGACAGCTGTCTAATTTTTAGGTTATGTGTCATCATAACACGCTGGGTATAAGATGCAAATATTGTGTGTTAAGATCTAGTGTCTGTTTTATAGCGAAATTTCCATAACAAAATGAAAGGAGGTAAAGGTAAATCTAAAGGACGTGGTGGTAAAAGAGGCGGTGACAAAGGTGGCAAGCGCGGAACCTACCGCGGAGTGAAAAGTAATAGAAAAATAATAGATCCAGTAAAAAAGAAAAAAGACCTAGAAGCGGGCGGGAAAAAAACGTTTTGCTTCAACAGGTACAGAAATAAACAACGAGTAGAAGAGGAACTGAAAAAGAAAAAAATGTTGGAGGCGAAAATTGAACAACAATACGATTATTCTGAATCTGACGAAGAACTGAACGATCCTGTTCAGCAACTTCTGTCGACGTTCAAAGATAGTAAAGGAACCAAAAAATCTCGGGCTGTTGAAAGCAGTGATGAGTCAGAAAGTGAAGATAATATGGATGTTAGTGATCCACGGAAAGACCATGAAAGTGAAGAGATAAGTGATGATGGTAGTGACATAGAAGAACTAGTAGATGAGGAGTTGGATGGCGATTCAGATATTTCTTTGAAATTAGAAAATAGTGATGTAGATACAGACAAAGAAGATGTTGACAATACTGATGAATATGAGGTAAGAATTTATAACATGCAGCTGACAGTAGTACTTTTGAAAAATAATTTAATATTACATCTTCATTATAAGCCTTACAATCTGGGGCCGATCTTGGTTGTTAGCAAAAATTGTTTGCTATTCAATTGTCATCCCCGTGTTAGTGAAATCTGCTGTGCTTTTTGGTCTCTTTTCGTTCTGGGTTTCTAGTTCCTGGTATTCCATATTTTGCGTACAACGTAACCAGCTTAGCCTACCAAGTTACATACTATAGTGATTGGACCACGATAATGTCTCATAAAGTTCTGCGTTATAACATCTTCGCCGAGTATTATTTTCATTAGTCAGACCAAAATGTATGTAGAATATTTTAATTATATTAAGGGCCCTTTCGTCTTGACGTATTGACGAACAATACGAAATAGGCTTAGTGCAATCATTGGTAATGGTAATAGGTAGTTTAGCAAAAAGCGTACATTTTTATGAAAATGGATTGTTTGATAGGTGGAAAACATAAATATTTATGCTTTTTGCTTAACTTATCTTACCATTTTATATTACATTTTATCTTATACTTACCATTAGCACTGACCAGACAACCAGCCCTTAATCAGAATAACAATAACAATACCTGAATTAGCACATAAAGCCAAATTATCATCTGTTAGTGGAAGTAATCCTTGATTTTATCTCTTCATTAAAATTGTATGTAAATTTCATATTACTGTATATTGATTTTTGATCTACCAAATGTGGAAAATTGTATTAATTACTTTGATTTATATCTTGGCAATTGGAGCATTAGTTTTGTTGGTTCTTGGATTAGAAAAAAATGATTGTTTAGAATGCTATTATTTATAAATTCTGCTGAAATTATAACTGTAATAAATTCTGTATTTAAAAAAACATATGAATGACTGTATTACTTACTATTTCTTATTTAGATTCCTCCTGCCCAAGCAATCAAGGAAGCAGTGGAAGAAATAGAAGAGGATGACCTAACCGAGAAAGATGATGTGGATTTGTCAACTAACGATCCATTCATTCAACATTTACAAAATGATCTTCATGACTCTCTGTTGGAAAGTGTTTCTAAAAAACCACAAATTATTGAAACATCCAATTTGGCATGGCCCATTCTTGGCAAACTTATTGTACAAATACCAAAAACAAATCAACACAACGAATTAAAACTGTCTGTAAAAAAATTCACAGTATTGGAAGAAAAATTTTATGCAGAATCTGGAAAAGTTCCATCGAGGATAATTGAAGTTGATTGGGATAAATTGTGTATTAAAAAACAGATTCAAGATCATATTGTTGCCGTTAATACAACTAATATTTTTAAAAGAGAGTGTGAGCTTCTGGAAAAATTAACACCATTACAAAAAGAACTTTTCTCTATAGTAAATAATTATCAAGATCTTTATTATCCTGAAAGAACCTTTATCAATGCTGAAGAAATAAGGTTTGTCTATTGTTTGCACGCACTGAATCATCTGATAAAAACAAGGACAAAAATTCTTCATCATAATGCTAAGTTGTCTAAGAAATCTGATGTCCCCGATGAATTTCGAGATCAAGGCTTAGTTCGACCTAAGGTTAGATATTTCATATACATTAGTCATTGCTCATTCACAAAGTCAGTTATTAAACAAATAAATCAATAATTTGAACTCACTCTTGCCCCGAACAGTCGGGTTTACTCGTCCGGTTTTGGACAGGATTCAAGATAGAAAGCCCTTGAGAATGAGTAGTATTATCTATTTGAAACGTCGGGTGTGTAAAAGTTCTTTTCGGAACTATTTTACGCGGGTTCCCTCAGGAAATAATTCGTTATATATATATTCTTTTTTTTTTTGTAATATGTAGGTATATTAAACATTTAAGGATCCTCATATCAAAATTTGTACTAAAACTGTGTTAGATGCTAACTGTTGCGATGTTAAATTAAGTTTTACTTGTTGTGTCCAGTATTATCAGCATCAGGAATACTGTAAAATCACTAATAATAAAATGAACACCCCCTAATACTTTCATAAATAGACTTGAATATCCTTGTCCAGTTAATGAGACCTAAAGAGTTTTTCACACCAAATTTTACAATTTTAATCTAGATTATTTCTCTTCCCTGCCTAGAAATATCGATTACTAATCCATTAAGGGGTTACACCACCTTGAGACATCAAAAAAATATATTCAAATTCAACAATTTGTTTTGACGTAACTATTGCACACATAAAATTTGTTTTATTATCATTGTTTACTGCATCCATTGCTTAGTATTTTTTAATTAATAAATTATTTTAAAATGGCAGAGTCATCTACTGCCCACAAAGGTCCTTCTCCATGATGCCCACAGCTGGTGGAGATAATCATGTCGCCAGGGTTTGAGTGAAACAAAAAATTTAATTATTTTCTTGTTAAATGATGTTATGTTCTATGATGTAGCATGTTGAAAAAAATTATGCAAATGAGACCAGTTTTTATAATACCTAATATGTAATACTTCATTTTCATTTTTTCCTAAAAAAAATTAAGTCAAAAATTCATATAACGCATTTTATCAAAAAAATCATATGTTACATAAGAAGAAAAAAAGAGTTTCTAGAAAAATGCAAAAGAACAATGTAATTCGTTAAAAAATTCACCTACTATGCTAGTTTAAAATTGCTATAATAATCAGCCAATTTTTGAACATTTTTCAATGAGTGATGACTTATTATTTATTGAACTTCAAGCCATAAAATAAAGCAAAAAAAAATTTTTTTTGAAAATGACAAGGTGGTGTAACCCCTTAACACTATCCTGGATATATTCTTCGTAGTCAATTTCAAATCCAATTTTTACCAGGCTTTATTGATCTTAGAACCAACACATTTCTCTATATGTATATCTCATTTACCCTCCGCAATTGTCAATTTGCAACATAACTTTTTTTTAACAATACATATCGTCGCTGTATATATAATAAAACCTATGTGCCGTTTAGTACATTCTGACATGAACAAATCAATTTGTCAATTTTTCATATAAATAATGGAGATATACTAAAAAAAAACATTGCCGTGCATCTGGAAGGTTTGCCTAGTAATTATTTAAAGTATTTTTTATAAATCTAGCCTGTTCAATTATTTTTGAAAACACTTTTATTCGTTTATCTCAGAATGTACTAAAACGTTACATAGAATTAATTATACATATATACAGCGACGATATATCTAATTTTAATCCATAAAAAAATCTATTTTGTAACATATTATTCCCTTAATTGTCTTAAAATACCCCTTACATTTTTTCTTAATGTCATATAGGTGACTTGTTAATAATTTGTGTATTAAAATGTAAAATATATTTATTAATTATTGTAATATTATATATTTAATGTGTTCCACAAGATTTCTATAGTTGTTATATATGACTTACCTGATTGTCACACGAATGTGTGATCACTTAATTTGGAGAGGTATTCTTTGACTGACCTTGTCAAATTGAACTATACATACATTTTTCAGGTGATTATTATTGTTCCATTCAAAGACTCCGCATACCGAATAATAAAAATGCTCATTGAAATGCTTGTCCCTGGTGATTCAAGTCAGGTGGTCAATAAAAATAGATTTGAAGACGACTTCACGGGAGGTGAGCTTCTCATGCCAAAAAAAAATCCAAAACCAGAGGATTATGAAGTGACATTTGCTGGCAACACAGATGATACTTTTAGAATTGGACTATCCATCACCAAAAAAACTCTCAAGGTACGCAACCATTAGTGGTTATTATATAGCCTTAGGGCTGATCTTCTAATAATTTTTCTATGAAAATCAAACTGCACCAAATTTTCATAATATATTTTCAAATTTATTATTATAGAAAATATGTGTACCTACATAAGAATACATCCATACATTTAAATAAAAATGCATAAGTACTATTTTTCAAACTAAGTTGGGGAAAATAGGAGTGACTTGGTGCTCTTTTAGGATTTTATCACTGGCCATATGTCTTATTGCTAGACCAAATGAGCGAGTCATTTAATCACAGATAATATTATTTGTAAAATCCACAATCTTGAATGATGAACACTCCCATTCCGGAACCGGCCACAACTTAACCCCAAAAATCTTATTTTTAAAACCACATATTTATTTTAGGAAAAGTTAACAGAAAATCTTAAATTAACATTCAAGAGATAAAAAATAGTAAATTATGCCGATTATAAACTTTCCACTTAAGATTAATTTTGAATGATATTAGAAAAGTGTGACAATATGACACATTTTATAGTTCCAATATATATTTAATAATTATAATAAATGATATTGAGCTGGTATTTGTTGTAATCCTCATAAATATCCAAAAGAATACATCACCAAAAGAATATTAAATGATAATGTATATTAAGACAGTCAAAAGTCAAAAAAAGAAAAAAATATTATTAATTAATTGTTTTGTGCAGTAGCATAGCTAATCTAGTTTTAGGACCACAGATGTATATCAGTATTAAATCATGGTTTTATAACTTTTGACAAATATTCTCTTCCTTTTGTATGCATCCTTCCTTCTCACTCATTGCTCTTGTGTAAAACAACTGTAGTGTTTTCAATTCTTATTGTATTTATTTTATTTTTTGACTGCAAAAAATACATTTTCAAGTGTTTTTTTTTTCTCATACACTCCTTTGCCAAAATGTTTACTTCAAAATACTCAATACCGTATCTGAAAAAGTCGCTGTTGTTAGTTTATTTTAGTCCTTTCAAGGCCCTCAAAAATTTATTACCTTTTTATTTTGATTTTCTTCTTACAGCTATATTCTGACTTCTATTCATCAGATCTTATCATAGCTTCTCCTCTCGGCCTCAGGATGATTGTCGGTGCCGAGGGAGAGGAAGAGAGAGATTTTGACTTCCTGGCCTCTGTAGAACTCTTGATTCTCGATCAAACTGAAATAGTTTATATGCAAAACTGGGACCACTTACTGCATGTGCTGGATCATTTCCATCTGCAGCCGAAGAAGACCCATGGTACAGATTTTTCAAGACTACGGTCGTGGACGGTCAATGGTTGGAGTAAATACTATAGGTAAACTTCATTACTGTTGAAACAAATTTTCATCCATACATTTCTCAGATATAAGCAATAATTGTACACACTGGTGTGATAATATCTGTTGAATTGAACAGCTAATGATGATTCAAATTATTCATTACTTTTGTAGCACAGCAGGTTCTGCTAAAAATGGAAAAAAAATAATTTAAATTTATTTTAAAGATATCCTTCTGTATTATCTTTCATCCTAATCTTTTCTGTGATAAATTGTTTGGCATAAAAATTACAGTTCTTTATAACATGTAATTAATAATTAAAATTAATAACAATGTACATTTCATTATTTTTTTAGAGAATCTTACAAATACATTTTTTCTTTCATAAAATATGTGATAAAGTTTTATCGTTGTTTGATAATGGATTTTTATATTGTTTTCAGGCAAACATTATTATTTTCATCAATAGCCATGCCAGAAATGAACTCTCTCTTCAATAAAAAATGTTTTAATTATGCGGGCAAAGTCAGAATTCACAATCCTATCGAAGCTGGAGCAATACGACAGGTGGCTGTTCAAGTACCCCAGGTTTTCAGAAGGTATTAATATTCCCTTAAAAATAAATCTTAAGTGCTCTGCAACTGTAATGGTATTATTTTGCTAATATGCACACAGAATGGAAAAGAGCATCATATGGCTAAAAAATGCACGCGCTTATCTGTCTTACTAATACATTTTTACCAATAAAAAACTAAATACAGTTTTACTATGGGTAATCTTAATTATAAATCTGAAGCAGTCAAGCAGCAATCAAGTTTGTCTGCAGCAACAAAGACTCTCAAACAGTGCGCCCTGGCATCGTAAAATTTACACAGCTTATTCTATCTAGAATTTCTAGGTCAATGTGCACTATTTTCAATTCGCAACGTAATTTCCATCATGAGTTTCCATCATCAACGAAGTTTTAAAATATCCAATTAACAGTACAAAAATAAGATGGCATATTTTTTGTTTCATATTCTTCAATGACAAAAAATATTTTGAAAAAATTGCGTTTTTAACACTTGAGAAAGTTTTTTACTTTTAGTAAGCATAATTTTTTTTTCTCTGAAATATGAAATTAATGTATATCTACAATTATCCAAATCTCGGACGAAGTTGGAAAGTAAAATTAATATATCAATGGATGTTTGGTTTTAAGTGTAGCTCGTTGCAAATACATACATACTTGGGGGCTTAATGTGGTTCAAAAGACCCAAAAGGTTGAACATCTGTGCTACATTTAGGTAAATAAACAAACTGTTTGGAACAATATCTTTTCATGGTTGATAGATAGAGGAAAGTTAGAATATTAAATTATAGTAGGTACATATTTTCTAATTACACTGACATGCTTTTTCTTTATTTTTCAGGATCGAAGCAAAGGATCCTCTTTCTTCTATTGAATCACGATTTGAATACTTCATCAAAGAAATATTACCCCAATACAAAGACAGCATTATGGCTCATACAATGATCTATGTTCCTAGCTACTTTGACTTTGTAAGATTACGAAACTACTTCAAAAAAGAGGATGTTAGTTTTGTACAAATTTGCGAATATTCAAAGGTAATAATGATAATTAACCTAACTCATGAATTTTTGTAAATTCAGTAGGGTCTCAACTATTATCCGTAGCGGTAGAGAAAATAACAGATAATCTCCGCTAAAAGAATCAGAAAATAATTACAAAAACTCGAATTGAATTTCGAATACAAGAATTCGAAAAAGATACACTTAGTAATATAAAGTCATGCTACTTGCACTGTCATAAAATAACTCGATCAACTTCTATGTTTTGTAAAATATCACGCACCATTTTTTCACCAGCAATGAGTGCCATTCATTAACGATTTCATTGATGACCCATTTTCTTTTTTATTAATTATTTCGAGTTTTTTTCTACAGGAAGAACAACTCTTTTACATTTATACATGGTCACAATTAATTGAAAAATAATTTTCAAAACTTTTAAATAGGTTGTTTCACTTGTTGCGCGATAACACTGGCAACATTTACACATGACTCGAAATTATTAAAGAGGTGAAAAAAATACACGTAATTACAAACATTTATACGGCACGAAAATACAATATTGAGGATAAAATAAGATATTAAGCAATTTAATAAGTTCAAAATACATGTCTTAAGTGCTTGCGTCATTGTACAATAATACATATGGTATTGTCTGCTTGCGTCAAAATAAATTTGTTATGTTCGTTAATGTTATTATAAAGAATCTCGAAATATGTATTAAAAAAAACAGAATCTCTTATTGCGCCGGGTAATCCGCAACCCCGTTAATGCAACCCTGGATAGTCGGGAGTCTACTGTACATAGTTTCATCCGTCAAACGTTCAAGGTTTCTGGCATACTACTCTGAAATTGTACTAAATTGGCTAGTTTCTTGTTAAAAACTAAAATTAAAAGTTTAAAAAAAGAATATATAAAAAAACTTTGGTGTGTTAAAAAAATTAAATTTCAATGTATGAATCAAGCTTACAAATTTTTCGAAGAAATTTATGCTTTCATTTCCAAAAATATATGGGATTGAATTCAGAACGTCTTAATAATCTATGCTTTAAACGAACTTTTATTTGAATTCAACTTGAATTCAACCGGGTCTCAGAGGCAACATTAGAACTTATGGATACAGTGGATTAAAACTTAGTGTTCAAATTAAATTGTTATAATCATGAACTTCCACTCTGTTAATGAAACATCAATATTTTATACATATTTAGATATTCTAAAGGTTAACTGAGTTCCATATTTTAATTCAGTAAATGTAAAGACAGAGTCGTAATATTACAAAGCCATATATTTTTTGCAGGATGCAAAAATAGCTCGAGCAAGAGATATGTTTTTCCATACGGAAGCTCACTTTTTGCTTTATTCTGAACGATTCCACTTCTTCAGAAGGATGCGAATTAAGGGAATAAGGCACATAGTATTTTACCAACCACCAGTAATTCCTCATTTCTACTCCGAGTTGTGTAATCTATTACAGGTTTGTGAAATATTTTGTATTGTTTTATTGGTATAAAATATAAAATAAAATATTTGTATGTATATTTTTTTCTGTTTTGTATTTACTGTGTTTATTACTTCCAGGAAGCGAACCAGAATAAGTATGGTGGCAGTGAAAGTAATATGACAGTAACCGTTCTGTATACAAAGTATGACTTACAACAATTATCTGCAGTAGTGAGCTCGGAGAGAACGGCCAAAATGTATCAGTCAGAGCGAAATGTACATATGTTTATGACAGGAGAATAATATTTCATTACTTATTTGTACATGGGTATACTATTTATAATTATTAAAATAAAAACACATTTCCATCATTCAACTTTTTATTTATTAACAATACCTTTAAGTCACTCATTTTTATTCAAAAATTTTGAGTCGCAATTTGATTCCTAAGTCATTGTAAATTAATGTCTTGAAACTCTTGCTGTAATAAAATACAGTCTTAAATTGTTTGGAGTTTTTCAAATTGGGCATTTTGGCTATAAATTTCAGTTCTCCCATTTTAATAAGTCATTTTAAAAACACTGCAGTGTTTATCTTACATATTTGAGGACCAGATTTCTTCAATAATCAGTTGATTTACTTTACTTTTCCTAAGTTATTTAACAAGCCACGCTCATAAAAATATTACAAATGATCACTAGATTACTTCTATGTTTTTAGAAAGAACGTTTTAACTTTTACGGCCTGTGAATATTTTTAATGAATTTTAAAATGCATTATGTTTTTACACTAGCAAATACAGTTCTGATTTCCCTATCCTATGTAAATAGAATTTTTGTTCCAGGTTAAGTAATTTTTTAAATATGTGCATATTTTAATAAAATTTTGAGATTTTTCAAAATGGCAGTAAATTTAGACTCTTTTTCAATCAATTGACGTATTTTGCCTACATAAATATAACGTTCTCTACAACATGAGTATTTTACTAGGTGTATAAAATACAATGAAATATATTTATGTATATATATATTCTTTGTTTTACCTATGAGATCATTTAATTTTTATTTTAAACATATCATTTTAGGTGTCATTTGATGTTTTAGATTTTTGCACATTTTTTATAATCTTCTTAAGCAGCAAACTATTATTTTTCTTATTCTCTAAAGGATTTGCTTCCGGCACGGTAGTAATTGAAGGCATGGACGTTTGGTCCGTGTCATTGAAGCTCAACGTTTCTAGTGTGTTTAAATCTACATCGTCTTCGAGTGTATTTAAAGCATTAAATGTGTTGTCCAATTGGAATGGAAATGTCGCCGACTCTATTGTAGTATGGCTGTGTCCATCTGTAACAAGGAAACACAAATTTAACCAAAATAATTTTTGCAGACAAGAGTTAGATTTTTGGCAAGGAAAAGTATTTTTTGGCATAAGAGAATGTAACAATTATTTAACTCACTTTTATGTTACAAATTCGTGATAAATATGTATCTTTTCAGTGAATTCGTATTTCTAGTGAGTATATTTTCACTAGTAGAAATATATTTTACCCAGATTGCAGTTTCACTGTGCAGTATCGGTGAAACTATATTTTGTCCACGAATGCAGGCATTTCTCAAAGCTTAGGTTAGGTTAATAATATCCGGTATATAATGTTGATATGCACAGAAGAAATAATAATGCCGTAAGAACCTTTTTCGTGTAATAAGTTAAATCTTAAATTGTTATTCTAAGAGTTCAATCTCAATCCGGAAATAGACATTTATCAAATTTAATTTTAATGACAGTTCGGAAACCAGTATAATTTTAATAGTAAGATATCAGTTAAAATATTTTTCACTAATTTGTATTAATTTCTATTGGTGAAAATCTGCTTGGATATGATAAGAATGACCTTGAAAAAATAGACTCAGTAGAAATAAAGATTCACTGATACGTTAGATAAACAAAATCGTGACAAAAGTGATAAATAATGTGTACATTCTCATTTTAATTTGAATACATGTGTAATTGCAGGGTACATAAATTTTTTTGGTTTTTGTCTACAAACATTCCTTGTCTTTCAAGTAATTTCCTGTTTTGCTATATTGGTAACATGTTTTAAATTCCTCCTTTATAATATCTAAATAAGCGATCCGGTGTGACGAAGACCTCAACCTCTTCTATCCATCATGTGGCTTTCGCCGCAGGCTGGAGGGAGAATCCCACAATCCCCTATTTCTTCTCTCCGCCGCATGGCGCAATTCAAGAGCACAAAAATTTTTTTTGCATACAATTTGCTTTCAATTTTGCAGTCGGATGACAAAATATCTTTAATAAAAGTTGTAGGTGAACAACTCTACAAAAAGTATAAGACAATGACTCTTGTGACTTTGTGCCTGTACGGTAAACTACGAAAGTTGAGAGTTGCCTCCGAAGGATCCAATGGGAGCTTGAAGTCTACTTCAGAGATTGTCCCGAAATGAAAATCTCATCCGTAGACTCGGGTCATTACAATCTCATGAAGAATGGAAAGATTGATTGGTCTTGTTGCATCGCATAAGTAAAATTGTAAAAAAAATCCAATTCTCAAAGAAATATTCTCAGCGCATCAAATGTTGGGCAGATGGTAGATATCGCGTGATAGACGCTCGAGAAAAGCCAGGACAAATAGATGTACGGAGAGTGAAGTTATCTTAATGGAGCAGCCTAATTATATAAAAGCAATTATACCTTAAAACCTTAATAATAAGATTTTATAAGAACAAGATAGCATATACATAATACGATCCAACAAATGGTGTCACAATGCAAGCAAACGGAATTAATTTTGATATGCCCAATAGTAAAACTTATTTTAAACAAAGGCACTTTAAATTCATAGCCCCACGTTTCTTTAATAAACCTACAAATGAGCAAAGCAAATTTTAAATAGCATATAACTGGTTGGCTAAAAATATCAGGTAGAAGGTAGATATGCTGATCCATCATTGATCGCTGAACTGGCAAATATTAGCTTATTTCTGGCTTCTATGTGGTAGGTTATTTTATCTGATGTATCTACACTCTTATTTTGTTATTGTATCTACCTCTTTATTTTTCTTGTTCTATCTATATTTTTTACTTTTGTATTATAACTAATTGTGTGTTAAAGAAAACTATTAAATTGAATAATATTAATAAAACTATTAAACACTTAATTTGAGTGAGTCCCAGAACAGGTTTCACCTAATGGGGTATTATTATTTCAATTTAAGAAATTTGAATTTGTAAAAAAATATGAACCTAGCCCTAAGTTAAGTATCTGAAGGAAAAAAAAACGAGCAAGCCTCACAGTAGTCGCAAATGATTTATAAAATTTGTCATCTCACAATTAAAAATATCAATTGAGCAGCGACAGAAATTAACCTCAAAATTTAAAAAAGCTAAATATGGAATTAATTATTCATTATTACTCACTTGTATTTTTGATGCATAACATCTTTCCTCTCACTTTCCTGAAATCTGTGGCAGTGATTTCGTGAAAATGGACGGAAATCCGTAACAAGAAATAAGACGCCAGGGAAGCGCGCGCAATTTCATTTAACCAATCAACAAATCAGTATCCAGCAAGTGCCATCACAGCGTAGACGCACACTTCCAACAGCCAGCGCTTCTGATTCTGTATATATGTTACGTGGCTGGTGTCAAGCGTGTGGATATTGTAACTTTGATATATTTTGGCTTATATCTTCGCAACTATCCAATAAATACTTTTTTTTTTTACATTAATGTAAACAATATAAATAGTTAATACAACTACCCTTAATGATTTACATTCTCAAATTTTATGTAATTTATGTGATTATTTTTAAATATTTATTCAAAGTTTTCATACAATATGTAAGGCGGCACGCTACCGCCATCTATGAAAATAAATTAAAACATATAATTGACCAAACACATTTCTAAACTAAATGCATATGTAGATATATACGGTACCTACCTAGTGCGACAAAATTCAATAATAAATAAATGCACATACATTTTCTTTACTTGTATTTACTAATTAATAAAAATATCGGTATTAGCTTTTTTAAATTTGATGTTGATTTATGTTGCTGCTCAATTGATATTTTTAAATGTGAGATGTCAAATGTTACACATCTTGTGCGACTACTGTAAGGCTCGCTTGTTTTTTATCAATAATCTGCACTTTTTTCAGGCACTTATTATTGAAAATGAACTTTCAATAATACGGTCGAAAAATTTTAGTTAACTTAGTTACCAGACTGCCGTGGCGAAATTGGATAACGCGCCATCCCCGGATATAGAATGGAAGTTCGTTGTTTCGAATCCCGGTAGCAGTTAAAATATTTTTTCCTTAATTTGATTTTTCTATATGTCTTTTCTAATTGATTAATAAAAAAATGTTTGAAAGTCACAGAACTTTCGTTTTGAAATTGCAACTTCACTATAATAATGTAATTTCTTTAATATCATATACATTTATTAATACAGTACCAACCTCTCAAAAATAGGTTTGTACCTACTATCTGACGGCCAACTCTAATGTCAAATGAAATAGCGCGCGGCTTCCTCGGCGTCTAGTTTCCTGTCACGCACTTCCATCCATTTTCACGAAATCGCTCCCACAGGTTGCAGGAAATCAAGAGGAAAGATGTTGAACATCAATACTGTTTCGCATGGGCATTAAAAAGATTTTGTGGGCCTCTTTTTGAAAAAAAAAAAATTCTTCGATGTTTCGACTCCAAACTGAACTGCAGAAGCATTATGGTGTCAGCCGACTGCTCTAAAAACATTTGAAGGACCTTTTTAAACCACAAGCTTATTCATAAATCTTTTTAGCATTGTAACGTGCTTGACCGAGTTTCTATCTGTCGCATGAAATTCTCCGCTACGAACTCGGTTTGCATAAGAATGCGACCTCATTTTTAAAAGTGTTAAAAATTAAGAAAAATTTCAATTTTTAAATAAAACATTTATGTTGCTATTTCAGAGTTTTAGCATCAGTTTAAAACATTAACTGAAGGCAAATTATAATATCGCCATTATAAGCGTCTTGATTATTTTTTCAGATTTACCTACTTAAAAACGATTATTAAAAAAATCCTTTATATTTTAGGAACGAGCCACTATTGCTAAATACCCATCCTACCTGTCAAAAGTGGGTTATATTGTAGATGGTGTTGGTTATATCGGTTATATCTACCTACCTATGTACAGAGGTACATGTGTACCTTGGTACCTACCGAGCAGCTCTATATTAATTTTCACAGCTAATTAGTATCATGTTTAATTTCCTCTTTATACATTTTAAAATTAGTAGGTAATTGATGAAAAGTGTACAACAGGGAAAACCATAATAATGTAAATAGGTACCTACAAGGCCACAGTAATTTTAATGTAATTTTGTTAATGTCATCCAAAAGCACCTATTTTAAATAGTTATTATTCAAATTCCGCCAGACACCGTTTTCCGTATCGAAAGGAAAACATTGATCAGCAAAAAACAAACAGAAAGAAGAAAATAAATCAATTCTAATTATTTACGATTGTTGTAACAGATTTGAAACAATACTAAAACATATTCTTAAGGGGTCATGCCTGGTCAGAATTTTGAAAAATGTTTTTTTTTTAATCTCTTAAAGTATCATCTTTCTAGAATATGCTCTGAAAATTATAAGTCAATACAACAAATATTAACGGAGTTCTAAGAATCTTCTTCTTCTTAAAATTAGGCAATCCGCCACTTGTACAATAGCTCAAAGAGCGATTTGTGCCATTTTACAAGTTATTATATGAGATGTTGCTAAGAAAGGGTATGATTAATTTTTTTTTTTTTTTTTAAAAAATAGAGATGTGAACAACGAATACGTGTCACATCAATATTCTTACTATTTTCAAACTAAGCTAAACGCTTGTGCTATGAAAATAGGACTAACTTGCTAGTCTGGAGTGAGGTTCGAACCAGCGACCTTTGGATCACGAGTCCAGTGTCCTAACCACAAGACCAACAAGCTACTTTATTTATTATATATTTATGTCATTTACTAACAAGAATTTTGATATTATCGCTGTAAGATTAGGTGAGTTCATAGCAAAAAGATGGCAAATATTGGTTGGGAATTGAAATTTAGCCTCGATCAGCTCATTGTAAAGGGTATTAGAGTTCCGCAATGGGCAGGCAAAAAACATGTGATCAAGAGTCTCCTCCTCCGAACCACACTCATATATCGGACTATCCACTATTTCAGTCTGAACAAATGAGCGACTACTAGACAACGGCCAATTCTCATTCTGGAGATTATGGAGATAGTTCTTTTGGAAAGCTTTTTATTACCAAACCAGGGTTTTCTAGTTCTAAGAATCTTTAGAAAGCGTTATACATGGCAGCGTACCTAAGTAAACGCGTATTTCTCAAAATCATTTTTTTTCTAATTTGACGAGCATTTTCTACATCAAAAAAACTAGTAGATACTAAATGAAAGATTTTTTTTATAATTTTTTTTTATTATTATTAATTATTTATTTTTATTATATATTAATAATAATTAAAGATAATTAAACAAATACGAGTCATTTTTAGCGTGAAATAGAAATCTTTACTTTGAACCTATGCCGTATTTTTAACAAATCGATATTTTTCGAAATCCTGCGTTCAAGTAGGTACTACAGCAATATCCAAAAAAAAATTAATGCAGTCATCGAGGACTACTTTAGAATGTACTGAATTCGAGAGTGTATAGAAATTATCTTTAAAAATATATAGTTCTTCTGTACGTGTGTATGTCACTAAACTCCTTCTAAACAACTGGGCCGATTAATGAAATTTTTTGTGTGCATTCGAGTGGGTCCTTGGCTGGTTAAGTGCACGTTCAGATACGATGAAATCGCATTGGAGCCGCGCGGTTACGTCTGAACGATTACTTAAATACCTACATAAATGAGACTCGAGGCGGATCCCACGCGATTCTGAAACCGCGCGGTTCCCGCTGTGTCTGAACGTGCACTAGATTCACAACTGGACCCGGTAGGGGCGTTACAGTCTGGTTCTAGGATTTATACCACCCAAACGAAAAGCCAATGTTCGAGCAAGACAACGTCTGTCGGGTCCGCTAGTAGCCTATAAATTTATAGGAAACATGATTTTGATAGATACATAAAATCTAGAATTCAGTAGGTACATTCTAAATCAGTAATCCTCGGAGACTAGATTTTTTTTTATTATTATTATTGGTATTGCTATCTTTGCTTTTATACCCATCATACATCATAATAACCCATCTCGTTTTTTTTATTTCAAATGATCCGAATCTGAACGAGAGTGGTAAAACCGCAAAACCCATTTTTTCAAAGGCAGTCTGGGCTGTATCTTATCCATTGATCAATGACGTAGTCTACCGAATACGGCGAAGCCCAAGGACAAAAAAGCCAGCAGTGACCAGCGTTAGTGATACTAGCGATAATAAATAAAGGAAGTGTCGGCCAGCGGGCAAGAAGTTTTTCTAAGTGCGAATATGAATATGCGGATTGAATTGAGTTTATAGAAAATGATCGAAGCGTGAATTAGTGCGAATTAAGAAGCAGTGTAATAATAAGTGTGTGGAACATTCTAAATACATTTAGTAACTAAAATTTAAGAACAGTGTTCCAAATAAATTTGTGTCTAGAGACTTTTGGTTTATTAATAAAAACTTTAAATCGTATTTTAGTGTTTTCATTTGTCTCTAAAAGCCACGTCCCATACCCACTTACGGCGAGTTTGATCACGATCCCGTAATCAAACTCGCCGTAAGTAGGTGCTTTTATTATTTATTTTCTGTATTTTTCATCGCCCGTTTTAAATTATTCAAGTATTTAAAATTAATATATTTTTTTTAAAAATAGAGATGCGAACACGGAATACGTGTCACTCAATATTTTAACTATTTTCAAACTAAGCTAAACGCTTGAGCTATGAAAATAGGACTAACTTGCTGGTTTGGAGCGAGATTCGAACTCGCGATCTTTGGATCACAAGGCGAGAGTCCTAACCACAAGACCAACAAGCTACTCAATACTATGAACAAATACTATGAATTTACTGTCACGAGAAGGTACATTCTGACTGGCTATAATATTTTTAATAGATATATCTTAATTAATCGATAACGTTATTTCGGAGCGTTATGATTATTAACAATTATTAACGTGCGTAAGTACCTACCTACATATTTTATTTAAAATGCTGTACTTTCACAATGTTAGTAGAAAATGAATAATGATTCTTCCCATAATGATTCTTCGTAATGTGGTTACTGATGTAACTCGTCTAAAATGACGTTGGTACCTACTATTATTATATATTTCAGCCGCCAGTTAAGGCTGTGAAAACAGCACTATCTAGAGTAGCGTAGCGTCTTGATAGCGTTAGTGATTAACATTATTAAATAGAGAATTATGTTTTTTTGCTCCTAATACCTCATTATTATATTATATGCATATTGCATGATTATTTGAGTCATCTGGTAGCGTTAGTAACGGACAATGTTACGTGGAAAATGATACTTTTTGTACCTCATTTTATACACCTCATTATTTGTGCCATCTGGTAGTGTTAGTGACGGACATTGTTACATAGAGAATTATATATATTTATTAATGAATAGTATCAATGACATATGCGATATAGTGCCTAATGAAAGCATTTATTAATTTTAATTTTCATTAAACTGAAATATTTCAAAATCTAATTCAGAGTATTTTAATAGCATAATAAAATTACAGTTACGGATGGACATACGAAATTATTGTTATTTGGGAATGACATTCGTATATAGTGTAAATAATAAGTAATGGTAGGTAGGTAAACATCATCACATAATATGAAATGAGAAAATTGTTAATTTATTAGCACAACAGGAAACGAATGAATTTAAAATACAGTTGGTGACAACAAACTAAGCTGTCCATTCTCATATTACATTCAGGCTTCGTTTATCCATAATCTTAATATACCTATCACCAGGTAAATATTATAACTTACACCTTAAGGTAATATTAAAGACTTAAAGAAGCGTTTTCCCAGGTCGCACACGACGAACATATTATTTTCAAGGGTGTATGTCTATCGCGGACAAATTCTATTATTCGCCCTATACAAACATAGTCGTCAGTTTATAAACGTAATTAGTTACACAAATTGCAAATTGTTGATGACTCAATTACATCAGGTTAGGTTAGATTATTACCTAAATGTAGTAGGTATAATTCGAACAAAATGCCGCGGCAATTTGTAAACGGCGGTAGGTACTAATGTTTTGAAGCATATTAGAAAACGACGACACTTTACATTCGGCGTAAGGTTTTTTTTTAAATTATCTTTGTAAACTGACGACGCCGTTTGTATACGGGCGAATAATATAATTTGCCTGCGACATGTCCACCGATGAGATATCGATCTCTCGTCTCGGAGATTTGTCAATATGTATCAGTCACATCATTCTGCTCTGCTTGCAAAATGCACACGGCAGCGCATCATAGCTTGCTGCGCACTCAATACAGTAGCCGGCAAACATCTTGAAATTCTGCGGCGTAGTGGGGGGACGTTTGCGCATCTACCTTCCCACCAACGAGACCCAAATTTCGTCTTCTGCGCATTCCCCCACTTAGCCAAAGAATTTCATGAAGTTTGCCGGCAACTGTACTGTACTATCCTTTACGCGCTTTTGAGACAAATCTCGCCCGTGAATACCTACCCGCCACAACGCTGCGTGTAGGTACATATACATGGACAAGATATAAATTTCGAAACTCCCGCAAAGGACAATACAAAGTCGAATAGGCAGTTCTGTCATTATTTATCTATTGCATCCTAAACGCAGAACAGATTGTTGTAATTCTGAACTTTATCGCCAAATCTTTGGGACTCGAGAGTAGAATCATTAATGTTCAATTACTCTTATATTACACGCAGTTATCTATTGTGTCTAGAATTTTTTCAATTATAATCGACTACCTACCTGTTTGGTGAAATGATTAACTATTATTCTTCATTTCACTGTGACCTTAGAACGACAAAGAAAACCCCCGATGTTTTAGTCGAAATTCACAGTAAGTATTCGGTATTCAAATTATTTAAATACCTACTGTTTTTATTATAATATATTGAGAAATAAAAATTGATAATCGATTAGTCCCGGCTACTCAAAAGGTTTCCCATGGCTGCTTTAGAGCATTTTGAAATTTCTTTCAGTCCTAAAGGCTTAAACTAAAAATCGGATACGTTACAAATGTTTTTGACTTTTTTTATTTAATAAGAATGAAATGAAATGCGACTATAAATAAAAAGTTTATAAAAATATCTTATTTTCTATATTCCTGTTTTTGTACAAGTCAGACATTTATGTATACGAGTCTATTTGATAGATTACGATAAATACCTTTAAGAATAATTAAAGTGTCACACTTAATACGTCAATAGTATTTTTTATTAGTGCTAAATAAATGTTTGTGCAGGTGGTAGTTGAAAATCTCACGTAATTTTTGTGAGGTTATAAAATAATGTTCAACCTTAAATAAAGAAAATGGGAGTTGATTCCTCGGCACTCGGTGAAATGTGACGAAATCTGAGTGTGAAGTTTGTTCACATTTTTTCAGATTTGTGGAGCAGGCAAAACCAATAAACAAAACCATATCCGAATTAAATTACTTAGACAAGATAACAAATTTTTTAAACTTGTTTTTGAAAACAACGCTTTTCTTTATTTTTTAATATTTTTTTACCAAATGGGTGAAGAGGTTAATGTGTTAAAGCCATCGTAAAGAATACAAGGCGAAGTTTCCGCTAGAGGGGTGGTGCGGTGACCGGTGGTGCGGGAAGCGGCGTGGTGGCACCTACCGTGAGATTCTACGCAACTACACGCTGTTTTGTTACTAGTTACATTGTCCGGGACCGGCCTCCTGGGCGGCGAGCCGGTGGGGGAGTAGGGCGGCGCCTTCCAGAAGAACCCGTAGTACAGCGACAGCATGATGGCCGCCAGCGACACGGAGAACACGTAGATGATCACGGTCACCACGCGCACCATCTTCTTGTTCTGCTTCGGCTCGTACAGCCGGTCCTTGGACTCGTCCCCCGCGAACTTGATCTTCTCCTCGGCGGACGGAGTGGAGTGCAGCTTCTCGCGGACGCTGTTGTGGTGGAAGGACCCTCCGCCGGAGCGCACGCTGTTGTGCATCACGGAGCGGCTGCCCATGGCGGGCGGCTATCGGCGCGCCCTACTTACGGAGATCGATCGGCCCGAAGCGCTCGCCGCCCGCCGCCCGAACTCGCAGCGCGGGTCTTATTCGGCTTTTACCGGAACACCTTTGATTTAACTCGTAACAACTGCAACACGCTGTTCTGTCCGATTAATATGGCAATAAAATCGAGCGGTACAAAAGGCGCGCCGGTACTGCGGTACATTAATTGAATGTTAACAACTCGGCACGTCAGTGTCGGATGTTTATCCAGCCCGACCGCCTCCGGTTATTTCAGTCCGCTTTAATGATCGCATCCTCACCGACACGACGCGCGGGTCTCGCGAGCGCTCTCCCGATGCATTCCTCCGGAAAATCACATTTCGGATTGTGTCCGTTCGGCACCCGCGGTATCGGTCCTAGCTGCGGCGATATTCGCTCCCACGCGCTTTGCCGGCCACTTTGCGGCTGTCAAACGATATTCACTCGCACTCGGCCGACCCCGAAAGCTTTTAGTGTTCCCCGGTATTTGTATAGAGTTGATGAGGCGAGATTTATCGACGGCTAGGTAAATTTGGACTTGTCAATACGAGATGTAAGCGGGAACGTTGTTTATTTGTCGCGGAAACGGCGGGCGGACTGGCTCGCCTCGCGCCAGTTCGCTTGTGAGAGAAAATCAATATCGAGATGTACAAAATGAGTTGCGCAATTGGCCATCTGTGCTTCGATACTTTTCATCTTAAATTCGAATGAAAACATCGTTTTTTCCCATCATTACAAGTTAAAAACTTAACGTACACAATCTTAAGTGATAAATTAACACTTTTATTGGTTCCATTTCAGTATCAAAATTTACGGGAAAAACCGAAAAGCAAATTCATATATCGCATATTCAAAAGATAAAAAAGTTTTCTTAAGTATCGAAATAAAACGGATATTTCATACTCACCGTTTCGTATTTAACTTATTTAGGTATTGAAATAAGATAGACATTTAATATGTCGAACGACCGTAATATAAACCTTAAATCTTTAATAAATTATAGAAACTTTCGTTTATGAACACTGCACAAAATTGTACCTAAATCATTTATGTTACAAGAAGATTTGATGCGTACATATTGACCAAATCTGTCAACTTACTTTTTGCACTTTTACGAATTAAAAATGTAAGAGAACAATACTATTTTATTTTAATAACATCTGCCATATTTACGTACACTATCAATTCTGTGACCTTTAAATGTTAATCTCTGGCCAAAAAATGTACGGTTTAAAACCAAGCTGAAGGACCACCTAATAATTTACTAACTATTTGTGCATGTTTAAAAATCTGATCTCGCGAAAATAGGTTTAACTCTTATAACTCAGAATCTACACGACTGGCCTCGGTGGATTGAGGACCGATGTAAGATTTTTTAATACATTAATAACGTTGTCATTCATTATTCGTGCACACTTCACTATTTATATAACAAAAAATTATTAAACAAATTTAAAGAATTATTATACGCAGATCCCAAAATGTTGTATGAGTCTGTTTCGCGTCGAGAATAATTGAATATTGATGTGAATATTACAGATGTGTAATAAAAAATTAATTTTAATTAATAAATTAAAAGCTCCTTGATGAGTACCACTCAGATGCCACCTTAGTATAAATAAAAACAATATAAGAATACGCAGTCTATAAAAGTAACCAATTATAATATTTACAAACGATCCGATGGAATTTCTTAGTTTTCCCTTTAAAAGAATATAGATAGAATTTTTCAAACCGATTAATGGCAATTTTAAGATTCAACGGCGACGAGATTGTTGCAAATATAATAATTTTCATGGCTTTTATTAAAATAAGCCTACTTGTATCACCAAATTACATTAAAAATCATTCATCAAAAGTACTGCGAAATTCAGAATATTTTACCGAAATGTTTTTTTTTTCTCAAAGACGTTTGTCTCAGAATAAATATTACAGATATTTCATCGTTATAAATATATTTCCCCTAATGGTCAGATGCCTTGTAAGCTTTTTACTATGCTTACGTTCTTATATTTACATTTTCTCTGTTATTTACCCAACCGACGACACAAACAAGGTTCCCTTCTAGAAGGAAAATAACGATCCATCGTCGATTATTCCCAATCACCGTCAATTCTTGAGTCGGAAAATTCATTCGCTGTTTGTAAAAACCCACTCATGTGACATCTGGATATTAGCATTACTAATGTATTTGAATCGAGGTACTTCAATTATTATCTGAATTTTAGCAAAATATTAATAATTTATGCTGTTCAACTTATATTCAGAAGAAATATTGCTCTTCAAGAAGCAGAATCTTCATATTTATAACAAGTCCTTGAAAAGGACTTGTTATAAATATAATACAACTAAGAAAACTTAATACAACTAAGAAAAAATACACGCACTTTAGCAAACATAACGCTATTGACAATGAAAGTCTTTATATTGCCGGAAAGAATTAGAGAAGATGCACAATACTGTAAACTTGGGTTGCAATTTAAATTAAAGACGGAACCTTTTGTTGAAATCAGACGCATCGAGCAGGCTCGTACAATCTCTATCTACATGAAAAGGGTCTTCAGCAGCCATTATCTCAACCTTGGGTTATGAATGCGAATGATCAGATGATACATGTTCTCGATATTATTTTATGAAATGGACATATGGACGCTTATCAGGCGACCTGAAATTTTCGAGATGGGGATCTACAGAAGAATACTCAAAATAAGCTGGACTGACAGATTTAGAAATGAAGATGTTTTGTTAATAGATAAAAAGAAAACACTATGAAAGTATTATTTATTGGATAATCAACATGTTTCGGAGCTAATGGTAAATTAATAGAAATATGTCGATTGTTCAATAAATAGTGGTTTTGTACAAAAAATTTCCTTTTTAATATAAATAATATTATCAAAACGTTATTTTCCTATTATTTTAGAATATGTTGGGGTCGGATGAATAAAGAAAAAGAAGTAGGTAGTGGTAGTAAACGTGTTAGTAAAAGTACGCGATCTCGCACCTCACAATGCACGAAAAGATTTCTGGAATTCGGGACCCCGGAAGACTGGAAGAAGGAGAACATGATGGCTGAAAAACCTGAAGAGGTTTGGCCAGTCTTCTGTAGAGTTATACAGGGCCGCAGTAAACGAACGGGCACAGGAGGAAGAAGAATATTGATATTTTTTGAACGAAGTTCCTTAACGCGGCTAGTTACTGTAATGATAGTCCAACATTTTACAAAAAATAAGTAAGAAATATTGAAAAAAAATGCAAACTTTGATGTCGCATATCTCCGTAACTATTTATATTAGGTCATGACAGCTAGAACATTTTCGACTCATAATCAAGGCAGGATATAGTCCTGCGAGGTTATTAATGTTTTCCAAATAACCCTGTATATGTAACTGTCCGATAATTCAGTTTTTTTGTTACTATAATTCATAGGTACCTATTCATAATTAAACAAATTGATAAATCAGGTACAAGGAGAAAACATTTGAGGATTTAGTAATTTTCGGCGAGGTACTTCAAAAGTATTTTTCAAACACTTCTATTTTATCAATTAAGAAAAACACTTTTTTACTAATGAGACTAGCAAAAGATTAAACAATTTTAATTCAATAACAAATTAATAGTTACGTCTTTAAATCATCTAAATCAAAGTGTTTTAGATTTTCGATGTTCAAAGATTTGACGTTTTTATACCTTACTTAGATATAATCTAGATATAACCTAAGCTACGACTTAATGAAATTTTGAAATGCACTTCAAGAAAATGGTTTGAACTCAATTATTAGTTTCAATTGAAGAAAAATCTATGTCAATCAAAACGGATATTTTTCGTTCACGTCGACATTTCTAAGTATTCTATATTCTACGCTGCTTTCGCAAGACCGTGATAACGAAAATTGTACGGAATATGCTTATATAACGTAAGCCCAAGGGTAATCCGAAAAATTCAATGTTCAGTAAACTTCGTGGCTTCTTCTATTACGAATACAGTTTCATTGGTTCGAGGTTTAAAAAGGAAGAAAAATATCTAATTCAGAATATGCCAATAAATTGTACCATCGTCGTTCGTGATAGAGAAAAGTTTACCAAAATAATTATATATAAAATTCATAATTTATCATAGTTTTCTTTTAAATATAGTTTATCATGTTCATGTTAAATTATGTTTAAGTTTTTTTAACTAACCATGTGGTAAAAATTACCTTGGAATCTGTACTTATATAATAAAACTCAATGTCTGTCTGTCTGTTCTCTTAAAAATCTACACCGTTTGATAGATTTTACCTTTTTTAATCCTTTAGGACCCCGCGGAAAACGTAAGCGCCATCTCCCCAAATTATTATTGAGAAGTCAGTACCTAACTCTAGTAAATATACACATATTTATAGGTATCTAAACGTAAAATTGAATGTGTCTGTCTGTCTGTACTCAAATTTAACAATGTTTAAATTTAGAAATGTTGTCGAAACATCTCAGTGAACGATAGGGATTTTTTACATTTTAATTTTATTAAATTTTTGTTTACATAGAGTCTTGATTGTTAAGTTATCTATCATTTGGTTGTGTTCCAAAAATGAAATAGATTTTTTTTGATGTTTATGGCGTTTACTTTGTGGTTGGACATAATTATTTTATTTAATTAACTAAAAACATTGTATAAACCTAAATATTGGTAATTTTATGTCTACCGGTTTCTATACCTGTATAATGTATCTTCGTCAGGATGAACGCATACTATTATGGTATATACTAGCTGAGCCCGCGCGGCTTCGCACACGTAGATTTTTAGTACACTGTTTCGTTCATCATAGAACTTTCGCAAACCTTCTAGAACATTCTCCTTCCAGAACTTTCAAGAAATTCATCGAATGAACAGGAACCTACTAGACACACCGACACATTCCGCCACTCAGTTTAGAACCTTATAAAACATTCGGGAATTTTCTAGAACCTTCTCCTTCAAGAACTTTCTAGGGTAAGTTTTTACGGAACCTTCTAGACTCACCGACACAGTCGGCGCGCCTATTTTGAAACAATATGAAGCATTTGCGGCCTTCCCATAACAAAACAATGTGCTAGAAAGCATATTTTCGTCACTCACTCCCACTCACGCACAGCCACCCCCACCAAACTCGCATATTTTCGATGTGACACCAAGGGCTATCCACCACCATAACCAGCGGTGGGTGGTAGTGGATAGCCCTTGGTGGTAGATATATAAAGATTATTTTCTTTATTCAATGCGAATAAAGAAAAGAAATATTTTGTAGTGTTGGTATACCAAGTCGTGTTTTATTTAATTATTAAATATGTCACCACAAAGTTATAAATCGTTCATTCAAGAAGTAATAAAACAGGTATACACACGAACAATTGTGCAGATCTGAACAAAATTTTTCTTATTTTCATTTTACGACTCTAGAGAAAATATTGTCTCTCCCCACTATTCACCCGGACATCGTATACACCTCCTGTCTGAATCAAAATGGAAACATCGCTATTATTTACAGAATTCGCAAAATATCGATATTCCTCCCCCACACAAACTCAATATTAACTAAGTATATCTGCAGCCTAGTAACTGATGATAAAACAGTTAAAATTATTAAAATCGTATTATTCTTCAAAAGATTACAATCGTATTTATTCTTTAGTTCTTGAATATTTTTCGGGTACAAATGGTAGGAATCGAGAGGCGCGAGATCTTCAACGAGTACCTACCTACCTACCCTTGAAATAACACAAGGCATTCCCTTACATTTTCATCAAACTAATATATTTAACTTCTGTAAAATTTAGAATTATCATGAAATTAACTTAATGTCGAATGTTTAAATTCATTCGCTAAATAAAGTTTAAAAAAATTTTGCAGAAATGGTTTTACTTGACTTTTAGGTACTAAAGCGAACGATTTTTAAATATTCGATATAAATTAATCTAATAGTTTTGATAATTCTAATCGTTTTCGAAAATATGTCAGAAATATTGAAAAAAAGCTACATTTTAAGTTGCTTATCTCCATAAAAATTGATATTAGTACATTGTTGCATGAAAATTTTCGACTCTAATTTAGACAGGAATCTATCTGTAAAGCATTATGGACTAGCCTGTTATAAAATGGTCGAAATAGATGTCTTATTGTCAAGATTCGCTTTCATTTGCTAAATTAATTTGACAAGATAATGTACGTTGAAGGCTGTTGTTGACGCAGACATTACACTATCATGTTTCTACATTGATCTTCTGAACACAAAAATGAAGGCAGGGACAATATTTTGACAAAAAGGTAAGTACCTACCTACTTCGCAAGCTTTGGTGGGTAGTTTTATCTATCGTTAATCATTCTTCTGTCTTGAACACTCCTGAATTATTAAACTCAAAAACACTTTTAAGCGAACGCATCTGAAGTATAATATAACCTTCATAATTAATCATTTTAAATTATATTTTTACAGCGAGTAGGTACTGACGAAATGCGTAGAGAATATACACAGGGTTATTTGGAAAACATTAATAAACTGGCAGGACTATTTTCCTGCCTTGATTATGAGTCGAAAATGTTTTTGACTTATTTCTTGTAAAACGTTGGACTATCATTACAGTAACTTATATCGATAACGAAAAATTCATTCGTTTCAGTAGGTACAAGTTAAATAAAATGATAAAAATCCTGAAATATTTCCAATTAGAATTATAAGATTTTTGTTATTTTATTTGACTTGTATTAAAAGGAATGGATTCTTCATATTCATCAGAAGTTACCGTAATGATAGTCCAACGTTTTACAAGATATAGGTCAGAAATATTGAAAAAAAATGCAAACTTTGATGTCGCATATCTCCATAACTATTGATATTAGGTCATGAACATTTACGACTCATAATCAAGGCAGGAGTATAGTCCTGAAAGGTTATTAATCTTTTCCAAATAAGCCTGCATATTGAAATATTAGACATATCATCTTAAAGAATTCTGTAAATTCTGTAGGGGCACCCATACACATTGGGGTTTAGAGAACAACCAGCGTTACCTTAACTGCAAATTAAGAAAGAGATAACGATCGTTGATATTACCGGTTGAAGTACCTGTAATCCGATAGTAGGATTGGTTAATTTAATGTGATAATGGAATCCCTAGTTAGAAGCTTCAACAATCAACAAACGTGGATTAGAAGTTGAATGTTTACATAAGGACTGAATTATCGCTTCAAAAATTGGTTATGCATGTTTAAAGGTATATATAGATACGACATACTAAAGACAATATAAAACTAAAAAAAATTATGTTTTTTAGGAGTTTACTCTGTGGAATGTTCTGCACTTCCCGAAACTATTTGTGAAACAATAATAAATAATAATTATTGGGTACGTGCTATACAAAGTTAGTTTAAGAATATGTTTTAATTAAAAAATTTACAACGAAGTAACTGCCAAATCAATTATTAAAATATGACTTTGTAACATAGCCCACTAACGGTATCAACACCTCAATTAAACATAGAATGTTAACAAATTAATAGGTACTTTTCCGCAAAATTAATAAAAGTCTATGTAAACGATGCGGGTTACCTGAGGGACCACTATTTATCGACGAAGTTGATTTATTACCTGGAAAAGCTGAAGCGTAATCATCCTGAGTGCGGTGAGAAATAAAAGAGTACCCGAAGAGTTTACATAGACGCTCTGAAAAAAAAACAATAAAAATACCTATATCTACTCGTAAAAACATAATATCCATACCTATAAAACTCAATGTCTGTCTGTCTGTTCTCTGTACAAATCTACACAGTTTGACCTGTCTGACCCAAATTTTGCATAATTATTCTTTAGGACCCGGCGGAAAACAAAGGGAACATTTCCCCTTCCCCCTTTACCCTATCCCCTCCCTGTGGTATATTCTCTATTCAAATCTACACCGCTTAACTGATCTGACACAAATTTTGCATACACATTATTTAGAGTCCTGCGGAAAACATATGCGCCTCTCCCTCCCTCCCTTATTTCCACTCCCTTCCTCAATATATTTTCTATCTAACGTGACTCAAATTTTGAATAATTATTATTTATGACCCTGCGGAATACATATGCGCCAATCCCTCCCTCCGTTATTTCCACTCCCTACCTCAATATATTTTCTATCTAACGTGACCCAAATTTTGAATAATTATTATTTATGACCCTGCGGAAAAAATAGTTTTCATTCCCCCCCCCCCCCCACTCCCTAGAGCCCTAAACCCAATAAAATTTCTATACTTACAAATCTACTCCGTTTGACACATCTAACCTTAATATTGCAAACTTATTTAAAATTTGAATACTGGAAATGAATAAAGCACTAAACTGCACTGAAGACCTGTGTGAGTTAATTTCCTATTTATATGGGAATGCATACCGCATAAGTATTAAGTGCCGCGTCATTTTTTTTATAAATAAGTCACTAAACGACGTGAGTATTTTACAGTTTTTAGTAGGGATGGGCGTTGAATGGACGGACTAGTTGAAATCAACCGTTGACGTTGCATCGACGCGTCGACGGTTTACGTTCATCGCATGGACTAGTTGAATTCGTAGACGGTGGACGGCAGACGCCGTGGTCGGTGGACGATTCGAGATTCAACGTAATGCAAAGCAACGAGCGAGAGCAAGACAAAACGTCTCCGTTTATTTCTCTCTCATCTCTCGCTGTCGACTTGTAGACGCCATAGACAGCTCGACGGGTAATTTCATTTCAACTCTAGTAAATGACCATAGAGTGCAGATCTGTGTACACGAACTATGACAGAGACTTGAAATTTGAATGCATGCGTAGGGCGAGATAGGCTTAATAAGCTATTATCTAATATTTTTAATTTGATTTGTGCGATGTGCACGTGCGACGTTTCGGTGAATTCCCAATTTTGCGCTGTATAAAATAAAACAATTCTGTTTAATTATTTTATTTTTTATTGAACTAATATTTTACTGCTTACACCTGATATTGTTGTGTATACCTACTTTTTTCTTTATTATATATAGAAAGAAGTATATAAAACAATATGTAAAAGCCTATAATGTGCGTAAACAAATAAATAATAAAATATTTATTTTTACATATAAGCACAAGTAGCGGTTTTACTTTCCCCGAAACCATATTCCTACGAACTTCTTTAATTTTAAAAATTAACGTAATAAAAATAGCCGCCGAGCAGCGTCGCGTCGAACCGTAGACAGTTGACCATCGTCCCGATGTTTAGATGGAACGTCCGCGACGTCCGCGTAACGAAGTTGACGCGTCAACTAGTTGATGAATTCAACTAGTTGACCGTCTCGTCGATGGACGGACGTGGGCGGTCTCGTTTCGCCGACGGTAAATACGTCGACGACCCATCCCTAGTTTTTAGTATTAAAATAACTAACTTACGTGAGGTACCGGCGTGTAGTTGTGTGTAAAATAGCACATAAAGAGCGAAAAAGACTATATTCGCTTTTTATCTTGTATCTTAAAATGAATATCCTGGCACTTAGTGCTTTATTAATTTAATTTCGTAATTCATTTAATTTCGTAATTTATTTATTTTGGTAAAAACCTGGTATTAATAAAGAACTTAAGATATTTGTATATTGTCTATTGATTTCTCGGCAGCATAATGGGTACCATCCCCTCCCCGCTTGTCATGCTGAAGACCGGGATTCCTTTCTACCAAAGGAATATTTCAATTTTTAATGGTTTGGTTAACTGAAAATGTGATATGGAGACATGTAACGCGTTTTTTTTTAAGAAATGCGTGACATCAATTTAAAACTTAACCGCTTAATCTGCAAGAACGTAAATAATAAAATTTCACGTGAAATATGTATACACCATGTTAAAAAAATACTTAGCGGATTTTTATTTATGTATATTTTCACATTTCTAGTACAATCCACATCAATCTTTTGCTCAGCCGAAGATAAAAATCTGTCTGATTTTACTTTCGTTAAACATCTGCTTCTCCGACAGCACCTGCTAAATCCAGAGGAAAGGGAAATTTCCTGAAATATTTTATACTAGCTATAGCTATAATTGTAGCTACAATGTATAATCCGCAAAAAATTACGAATTTTTTATTATATGTTTTGGCCCAAGGTTGTGAGAACAACGCTATCTAGAATAGCGTAGTCTTGATAACGTTAGTGATGACACTATTACATAGAAAACAATGCTTATTTTACTTCTTATATTATATTATTATATCTTCTTCTTCGTCTTCTCAGCCACAATTGTTCCATTGCTGGACATAGGACTCTACTTAAACCTTCCAATTGTTTTCTATCTTGGGCTATTTGTTGCCATGTTCGACCCATAAGCTGGACAATGTCATCTGTCCACCTTTTTTGTGGTTACCCTACTCTTCTTTTATTGTTCCAGGGTCTCCATTTTAGGATTTTTGGTGACCATCCATTATCATATTATACCTTTGATACTGACGGATATTGTTACGTATAAAGTTTTTAATTAACTAAAATTAATAATTATGTCCAACCACAAAGTTAACGCTACAAACATCAGAAATAGAAAATTATGATTGCTTTTTTTGCTTCTTATTATAATACCTCATTAATATTTGATCCACTGGTAACGTCAGTGGCGGTCATTGTTACGTAGAGAATTATACTGTACCTCATTTTATACACCTCACCATTATTTCTGCCATCTGGTGGCGTTAGTGACGGACATTGTCACATAAAGAATTATATATTTTGATTAATGATTAATTCCAACTAGCTGTTCGTACCCGGCGTTGCACGGGTTAAGGGTTAAGTTGAAAATGTTTTTTTAGGGGTAAACAAAGGTTTGATTCGAACGGTATAGATTTGCACCGAAAATATATCAGGGGGAGAGTAAAAGGTAAAAGGGGGGGGGGACGGAATATAGCCTATGTTACCCGCCGAGTCCTAAAGAATTAGTTTCCAAATTTTGAGTCCGATCGATCGAACAGTACAGATTTGCATCGAAAATATTTTAGGGAGAGAGGAAAGGGTATAAGAATAGGGGGGAAATATCGCCTATGTTACCCGCCGAGTCCTAAAGAATAAGTTTCCAAATTTTGAGTCCGATCGGTCAAACGGTACATATTTGCATCGAAAATATATCAGGGGAAGGGAGAGGGGTATGAGAATAGGGCGGAAATTGCTTATGTTACCCGCCGGGTCCCAAAGCATAAGTGTGCAAAAATTGAATCGAATCGGACAAACGTTGTGGATTTGTATAGAGAACAGACAGACAGACATTGAGTTTTATAGGTATAGATTACATATGCAATATAATGATGGATGCACTTAGTATCTTTAATTTTTATTAAACTGAAATATTAATAAAAATGTAATTCAGAGTTATATATTTATATATTATTTTATTTTAAAAATGCGAATGCAAAATACATATGCAATATAATGATGGATGCACTTAGTATCTTTAATTTTTATTAAACTGAAATATTAATAAAAATCTAATTCAGAGTTATATATTTATATATTATTTTATTTTAAAAATATAAAGCCAGTGTTTTAAATTTTATTTTATAACCTTGAAATCATACTAATTTTGAAAATGGAATGAGATCACCTATTAGATAGGAAGGACGGACATTCGAAATTATTATTATTGTTGATAAACGAAGTGCCTACAACCCTTTTCGTATAATTTTAAAAAATCAACGAATACATTGAGAAGCTTTTAAAACCATGACTCGTGTCCGCATCAACGCTCAAAAATATCGGAAAAATGTGTTTTAGTTTTTAAAGCTGTTATCTATTTATTTGTTCAAACCACCACTTCCCAAGTCGTTCGCTAAGTGCGGAGAACATTTTATATTCTTTGGTATTTGGCCGAAAACGCAAATCATAATATTCCATCTGGTCTATTTTCGTATTTTAATGCGTATCTGGTGGCAATGATGGGCCGCAGAATTCATAGTCTGGTCATAAAGCTGATGGTTTTTAAAGATTCAATTTGCACCGACACGCCTGTTCCAAGGGTGCTCACATTTTGCATTAAATTTTTACTTTTAATTAATGCATTTCGATACAGTAACTTGACCGCGTGGTCTGTTCCTAATTAAAAATTAAAATTAATGAAATTATCAAATTTTACACTTGTGTTTAAATAATTGACCAACCGAGGTTTTAATAAATACTACTATGAAGGTATGAAGGATGATAGCTTCCGAAGCAGGTTGTTTAAATACTCGGACATATACAGCGTGTAACAGGAGAAGTCCACAACACTTTACAGTAGATTCGTAATAAAATCGTTGTCTGTCTGTCCGTAACTTCCTGTAACGTCCGTGTATCGGACAGGTAGAATTATGACGACGGGACGATGATGATGATGACCCGTCTGATATGACGACGGGATGATGATGACCCGTCTGAAGTCGTGAATGTTGGCCCTTTCTGGGGCCCAGGTCCGTTGTATGGGCGAATGCCGTACGCGGGGACCCACCTCGCCTCCAAGCGGATAGTCGGCGCGGGCAGCGAGCCGGCGTTG
>JADDOH010023660.1:0-10947 GCA_016648135.1 Agrypnia vestita | reverse complement strand
AACAAATTAATAGGTACTTTTCCGCAAAATTAATAAAAGTCTATGTAAACGATGCGGGTTACCTGAGGGACCACTATTTATCGACGAAGTTGATTTATTACCTGGAAAAGCTGAAGCGTAATCATCCTGAGTGCGGTGAGAAATAAAAGAGTACCCGAAGAGTTTACATAGACGCTCTGAAAAAAAAACAATAAAAATACCTATATCTACTCGTAAAAACATAATATCCATACCTATAAAACTCAATGTCTGTCTGTCTGTTCTCTGTACAAATCTACACAGTTTGACCTGTCTGACCCAAATTTTGCATAATTATTCTTTAGGACCCGGCGGAAAACAAAGGGAACATTTCCCCTTCCCCCTTTACCCTATCCCCTCCCTGTGGTATATTCTCTATTCAAATCTACACCGCTTAACTGATCTGACACAAATTTTGCATACACATTATTTAGAGTCCTGCGGAAAACATATGCGCCTCTCCCTCCCTCCCTTATTTCCACTCCCTTCCTCAATATATTTTCTATCTAACGTGACTCAAATTTTGAATAATTATTATTTATGACCCTGCGGAATACATATGCGCCAATCCCTCCCTCCGTTATTTCCACTCCCTACCTCAATATATTTTCTATCTAACGTGACCCAAATTTTGAATAATTATTATTTATGACCCTGCGGAAAAAATAGTTTTCATTCCCCCCCCCCCCCCACTCCCTAGAGCCCTAAACCCAATAAAATTTCTATACTTACAAATCTACTCCGTTTGACACATCTAACCTTAATATTGCAAACTTATTTAAAATTTGAATACTGGAAATGAATAAAGCACTAAACTGCACTGAAGACCTGTGTGAGTTAATTTCCTATTTATATGGGAATGCATACCGCATAAGTATTAAGTGCCGCGTCATTTTTTTTATAAATAAGTCACTAAACGACGTGAGTATTTTACAGTTTTTAGTAGGGATGGGCGTTGAATGGACGGACTAGTTGAAATCAACCGTTGACGTTGCATCGACGCGTCGACGGTTTACGTTCATCGCATGGACTAGTTGAATTCGTAGACGGTGGACGGCAGACGCCGTGGTCGGTGGACGATTCGAGATTCAACGTAATGCAAAGCAACGAGCGAGAGCAAGACAAAACGTCTCCGTTTATTTCTCTCTCATCTCTCGCTGTCGACTTGTAGACGCCATAGACAGCTCGACGGGTAATTTCATTTCAACTCTAGTAAATGACCATAGAGTGCAGATCTGTGTACACGAACTATGACAGAGACTTGAAATTTGAATGCATGCGTAGGGCGAGATAGGCTTAATAAGCTATTATCTAATATTTTTAATTTGATTTGTGCGATGTGCACGTGCGACGTTTCGGTGAATTCCCAATTTTGCGCTGTATAAAATAAAACAATTCTGTTTAATTATTTTATTTTTTATTGAACTAATATTTTACTGCTTACACCTGATATTGTTGTGTATACCTACTTTTTTCTTTATTATATATAGAAAGAAGTATATAAAACAATATGTAAAAGCCTATAATGTGCGTAAACAAATAAATAATAAAATATTTATTTTTACATATAAGCACAAGTAGCGGTTTTACTTTCCCCGAAACCATATTCCTACGAACTTCTTTAATTTTAAAAATTAACGTAATAAAAATAGCCGCCGAGCAGCGTCGCGTCGAACCGTAGACAGTTGACCATCGTCCCGATGTTTAGATGGAACGTCCGCGACGTCCGCGTAACGAAGTTGACGCGTCAACTAGTTGATGAATTCAACTAGTTGACCGTCTCGTCGATGGACGGACGTGGGCGGTCTCGTTTCGCCGACGGTAAATACGTCGACGACCCATCCCTAGTTTTTAGTATTAAAATAACTAACTTACGTGAGGTACCGGCGTGTAGTTGTGTGTAAAATAGCACATAAAGAGCGAAAAAGACTATATTCGCTTTTTATCTTGTATCTTAAAATGAATATCCTGGCACTTAGTGCTTTATTAATTTAATTTCGTAATTCATTTAATTTCGTAATTTATTTATTTTGGTAAAAACCTGGTATTAATAAAGAACTTAAGATATTTGTATATTGTCTATTGATTTCTCGGCAGCATAATGGGTACCATCCCCTCCCCGCTTGTCATGCTGAAGACCGGGATTCCTTTCTACCAAAGGAATATTTCAATTTTTAATGGTTTGGTTAACTGAAAATGTGATATGGAGACATGTAACGCGTTTTTTTTTAAGAAATGCGTGACATCAATTTAAAACTTAACCGCTTAATCTGCAAGAACGTAAATAATAAAATTTCACGTGAAATATGTATACACCATGTTAAAAAAATACTTAGCGGATTTTTATTTATGTATATTTTCACATTTCTAGTACAATCCACATCAATCTTTTGCTCAGCCGAAGATAAAAATCTGTCTGATTTTACTTTCGTTAAACATCTGCTTCTCCGACAGCACCTGCTAAATCCAGAGGAAAGGGAAATTTCCTGAAATATTTTATACTAGCTATAGCTATAATTGTAGCTACAATGTATAATCCGCAAAAAATTACGAATTTTTTATTATATGTTTTGGCCCAAGGTTGTGAGAACAACGCTATCTAGAATAGCGTAGTCTTGATAACGTTAGTGATGACACTATTACATAGAAAACAATGCTTATTTTACTTCTTATATTATATTATTATATCTTCTTCTTCGTCTTCTCAGCCACAATTGTTCCATTGCTGGACATAGGACTCTACTTAAACCTTCCAATTGTTTTCTATCTTGGGCTATTTGTTGCCATGTTCGACCCATAAGCTGGACAATGTCATCTGTCCACCTTTTTTGTGGTTACCCTACTCTTCTTTTATTGTTCCAGGGTCTCCATTTTAGGATTTTTGGTGACCATCCATTATCATATTATACCTTTGATACTGACGGATATTGTTACGTATAAAGTTTTTAATTAACTAAAATTAATAATTATGTCCAACCACAAAGTTAACGCTACAAACATCAGAAATAGAAAATTATGATTGCTTTTTTTGCTTCTTATTATAATACCTCATTAATATTTGATCCACTGGTAACGTCAGTGGCGGTCATTGTTACGTAGAGAATTATACTGTACCTCATTTTATACACCTCACCATTATTTCTGCCATCTGGTGGCGTTAGTGACGGACATTGTCACATAAAGAATTATATATTTTGATTAATGATTAATTCCAACTAGCTGTTCGTACCCGGCGTTGCACGGGTTAAGGGTTAAGTTGAAAATGTTTTTTTAGGGGTAAACAAAGGTTTGATTCGAACGGTATAGATTTGCACCGAAAATATATCAGGGGGAGAGTAAAAGGTAAAAGGGGGGGGGGACGGAATATAGCCTATGTTACCCGCCGAGTCCTAAAGAATTAGTTTCCAAATTTTGAGTCCGATCGATCGAACAGTACAGATTTGCATCGAAAATATTTTAGGGAGAGAGGAAAGGGTATAAGAATAGGGGGGAAATATCGCCTATGTTACCCGCCGAGTCCTAAAGAATAAGTTTCCAAATTTTGAGTCCGATCGGTCAAACGGTACATATTTGCATCGAAAATATATCAGGGGAAGGGAGAGGGGTATGAGAATAGGGCGGAAATTGCTTATGTTACCCGCCGGGTCCCAAAGCATAAGTGTGCAAAAATTGAATCGAATCGGACAAACGTTGTGGATTTGTATAGAGAACAGACAGACAGACATTGAGTTTTATAGGTATAGATTACATATGCAATATAATGATGGATGCACTTAGTATCTTTAATTTTTATTAAACTGAAATATTAATAAAAATGTAATTCAGAGTTATATATTTATATATTATTTTATTTTAAAAATGCGAATGCAAAATACATATGCAATATAATGATGGATGCACTTAGTATCTTTAATTTTTATTAAACTGAAATATTAATAAAAATCTAATTCAGAGTTATATATTTATATATTATTTTATTTTAAAAATATAAAGCCAGTGTTTTAAATTTTATTTTATAACCTTGAAATCATACTAATTTTGAAAATGGAATGAGATCACCTATTAGATAGGAAGGACGGACATTCGAAATTATTATTATTGTTGATAAACGAAGTGCCTACAACCCTTTTCGTATAATTTTAAAAAATCAACGAATACATTGAGAAGCTTTTAAAACCATGACTCGTGTCCGCATCAACGCTCAAAAATATCGGAAAAATGTGTTTTAGTTTTTAAAGCTGTTATCTATTTATTTGTTCAAACCACCACTTCCCAAGTCGTTCGCTAAGTGCGGAGAACATTTTATATTCTTTGGTATTTGGCCGAAAACGCAAATCATAATATTCCATCTGGTCTATTTTCGTATTTTAATGCGTATCTGGTGGCAATGATGGGCCGCAGAATTCATAGTCTGGTCATAAAGCTGATGGTTTTTAAAGATTCAATTTGCACCGACACGCCTGTTCCAAGGGTGCTCACATTTTGCATTAAATTTTTACTTTTAATTAATGCATTTCGATACAGTAACTTGACCGCGTGGTCTGTTCCTAATTAAAAATTAAAATTAATGAAATTATCAAATTTTACACTTGTGTTTAAATAATTGACCAACCGAGGTTTTAATAAATACTACTATGAAGGTATGAAGGATGATAGCTTCCGAAGCAGGTTGTTTAAATACTCGGACATATACAGCGTGTAACAGGAGAAGTCCACAACACTTTACAGTAGATTCGTAATAAAATCGTTGTCTGTCTGTCCGTAACTTCCTGTAACGTCCGTGTATCGGACAGGTAGAATTATGACGACGGGATGATGACGATGATGACCCGTCTGATATGACGACGGGATGATGATGACCCGTCTGAAGTCGTGAATGTTGGCCCTTTCTGGGGCCCAGGTCCGTTGTATGGGCGAATGCCGTACGCGGGGACCCACCTCGCCTCCAAGCGGATAGTCGGCGCGGGCAGCGAGCCGGCGTTGCGATCCTAGCTGAGAGGATACTGCACCGACGCGATGTGTGACATCTACGACGGAGGGCGTTGGAAAAATTCCACGAAGAAATTGCATTTTTTGGTCTTATCTTATAAAGTGTTGAAATATTTGAAATACTTAAGAAAATGAAATATTTAAGTTTGATGAAATATTTAATGAAATATCTTAAGAATGAAATATTTAAGAATTAGATAAGACATTTGTAAATGTAATATTGAATAAAATTTATGTTTCGTGGTCTTGATATACAGGGAAAGCTCGCGCGATGGGGATAAAATCATTTTTAAATCGCGCGGAGCGCCGCGGACCATCATAGAATGGCCGCTATTTTGATGGAATTAATGTAAATGTCCTGCCTCGAAGAGGCGAGGAAGTAAAAATACATAAGTATTTTAAATGTGCCAAATGAGTCCTTTGTGTGGTATTGTAAAGTAGAAATTAAAATGAAAAATGTTTATACGAGAGTAGAATATCTTGGGTGGGCCCTGATACACTCGCCGACCGTGCCGCCTGTCCGCAGCCCGCGCGGGTTAATGGAAAAAACCCGGCGCCACGATGGCGCCGTGCGGCTGGAGCAAGACATAGATTGGTATAGATGATGTGTTAAAATCCCCGGGGGGGGCGTTTAATTTGCTATCGATTAAAATATTCAATTTTAATCGGCGAATCGGCATCGGAGGCCGTTGTTTTGCGCTCGAAGCGCCCGGAGAGTCAAGCGCGCTGATTGGTCGGCGGCGCGAGTCAGGGGGAAGCTTTCCGCACTGTATAAATACTGCGCCGGGCGGGCGAGAGCCTCATTCTGCTGGGAGCCTCTGCCGAGTACGCCTGCTGGAACATTTTATTCTGGCTTTTACTTCTCACCCTGCTTGACCCCTGCTTTTCTTCTTTGGATTTGGACTCTGGATTTTCTACTGACTTCTGCATTTGGACTTGGCTACGATTTTGGATTTATTGGACTTGTTTTACCACCTGAGGCGACGACTTGGCACGGATTCTGGACTTGAAGAATTTTCTGCGCTCTACACTCCCGGCCTGCGAGTACATCGGCGGCTTCGGAAGCGAACTCAGCGGACCGCACCTGCTATTTATTGTTTCCGTGGGGAACAGTCCGTAACTCAAAAAAATCCTCGATTTTCGATAAAAGGTCAAACGATAAAAGGTCCACGGACATTTGGTTCAACGACAAAAGGTTCACGGACATTTGGTTCAACGAAAAAAGGACCACGGACATTTTGTTCAACAACAAAATGTTCACGGAGATAAGTTACAACGACAAAAGATCCACGGATATTTAGTCCAACGATAAAAGGTCCAAGGACAAAATATTCAACGACATGTCCAAATAAAAAATGTCCACGACAAAAATCCCACGCGTAAAAAAGTATTATGTTATTATCACAATAATAATATGTAATTTCTTTGTCTGTCTATCCGTACCTACTAACATGACTACTTTTTTTATTTTTTTTAAAATAAATAAATACTTATTTTTTATGAACCGACATGTAAACGTACGTCATTGATGGGTTACAGCTAGTTATCAATTGTTATGGAGATTATGGAGAATTTGGTGGCAGCGTAGATTAGTTCTCTCACGCGTGGTGGCATGCAGGACCCACACCCAGTAATGTTTACAGGAGTCATGTGCGGTCCTCTTTAACAAGTGTGGTTACATTTTGTTCAATTACCGTGATAAGTTTAACTTAGAACTGCATCGTGTCGGATTTTAAGCGATAAAGAACAGCGATTATTACAGTATGGTTCTAAGCAGGGGCGTGCAGTGGGAACAAGACGCATGACTTTTTCCTAAGCATGTATTTTGAAAAAAAAAACGAAATAAGAGATATATCTCGTAATATTCCTATCACAATAATTAACATATTATTCAGATATTTCATAATACTCTTCCAGATAAATATTTAATTTCTATGTTTTTTCCTCAAATATGCAGTTAAATAAAAGTCATTATTTTTGTTCCCACCACATGCCCCTGGTTCTAAGGTATAATTTTGTTGCACTTGCATACAAATTCATAGAAAACTTGCTGGGCAATTATTCTTCGCCATTTCTGTTGTTACCTGTTCACTTTTTTCATAAACGCTAATCGATTTGTAGAATTATATGTGTTTTACCAGTCTAAAAGGTTTAATTTTTAATACAATATTATTTTCTAATATATTTACATAAATTTAATATTGTCAATAATTACTTAGAAACGAGATGTTTAAACAGATTACGTACAGAATCTTACGTAATATGTCGATAACAACAAGATCGTAAATACTAGAAAATAAAATAATCTCGACAGTTCGTAAGATCAACGTATTGCATATATAAAGCGGGACCGAGAGCTGCGTAGATTGAGTTTGTTTTAGCATTTACTTCGGTGCGATATCAGCCGCGATATCAGGTATGACGGCCAGGGTGGCCAGTCGGGAGATAATCGGAGAGACCGATATTAAGCGAAATGATCGAGCGAAGTACCTAAATGGCGATTTAAATAAGTGCGATATTCAAATGGAATGTTCTAGCAATTAATAAATAAAGTGTTACCCAGCGATGATAAAGTGTTCATAAACGAGTGATAAATTGCGAATTAATGTAAATTCAAGAATAGTGCATAATTTAATTCGAGTTAAGTGACTTTGACAACTAAATTAAATACTCATAATTAAACAGAAATAAATTAATAAATCGCTAATCAATTTCCCGTATTTTAATTTGTCTCCCAAAGCCACGACAAAAGGCGACGAAAACAAAGACACGTGAAAATATTTTATAGTCGGGAACGATATACAAAAAATCATGTGGATTTGGGAGTAATTACACTATGGCTTGACAAATTAAAGTGTCCTCAATACCAATAACATTTTCGATGTTAAAATGTTATTAAATTCAAAACTTAATTTCACAGAAATAATGTTAACAATAATGCCTTCGATATTATCAAGATGTTTCGGACAGGAATTAGAAGTTCGAAACGATCGCCGTGGAACGGTGGCGTCATCACGAAACAATGCCAGTTTTGAATGTTTATGTAAACAGATGAAATAAAAGACTTTATGTGACACACTATTTTTTGGACTCTATGAATAATGTTTATTATTATAGATTTAAATATTGACATATACAATGTAATATTTATGGATTTTTTGTCACATCTTTTATTTTTTAATAAAGAGAGTAAATCGCTTGCAAAGCGATAGACGATGCGCTTTTCGAAGCAATCAGCCGTTCGCGGCATTTTTGACTGACATATGGTCAGTATGGAAATCGAAATATTTTCCAAATATTTCTGGAATTTGACCCGCTCACGAGGCGTGATAATTTAGACTGGTATATACATTTCCGAGAACCAGCCAATTGGGTGCGCCCGGCTGGTATTCCGAAGATTAAAGTGGGGCGGCAGGCTGCAGACTGACCGTTCCCCATATCGCTTGCATCTGATTTACGGGTACCCAGCCCGTAAAATCAGAGTCTTGTCGCACAAGACCGACTGGACGTAGACTGGCGGAGGAGCATCATTACTAAAAAGTGCGTGGAGCACCGTACACACAAAATATAAATTAAACTTTACAAAATTCTTCAAAAAATAATTTTTATTAAAAACACAGGAAAAGTCAAGAAACGCATAGAAAACATAAAAAGGGGAATTAAAAATAGTGGCCCTAAAATGGACCTTTTACGCTCAACATAAGCGCAATCGCTAATATCGACCCCACCGGCCGAGCGATACCGTGCCGAAAAAGATGACTTTCAGTCAAAATCGAATATTGGCCGCTACAGCAGTCCAATTAAACTAAAACTTTCTTTATTGTATTCTTCCAGTAAATATCTATACAAAAAGTATATATTTACGACTACAAATTACATCAGAAACGTAGGAGGAATTTTGTTTGATAAAATTGTTTATAACTAACATAATATTAATTATTCACTCATTAAACTATAGTCAAAAGACGCCTTATAAAATATACTTCATAATTATTACACAAAAATTCATGTATCTACTTAAGAACTATTTTTTATTGAATTTAATGTAACTAGCCGATTGCACTCGGTACATAACTTGTAATAACTCTGTTAATACTACCTTGCGGGTCCCATAGACTATGTTAGATTATCAGCAAGGTTTAGTCTTGTATAAATTAACATGATTTACGTCTCAAAAAGACGATGAAACTATTTTTACGATTTTTTATGTCGGAGCAAAGTGCTTTCTGCCGATCTCCGCAGCCAATCGTCAGACTGATTAGTACCAAAATTCACTCAGAGATGGCGCGAGCGCTGAAATCGGCAAAGCAAGCTTTGTGATTGGCTGATTGTTTTACGATGGAGTTATGGAAGGGATTTTGTAATTTGGCTATATAAACAGTTTCATAACGGCGAGCAATTCAGTACACCTGAAGGTGCTTTAAGAGCCTATCGGACCACTTTTACCAGTCTTTCATTTCTCTCTACCCACAACGATCTTCTTTGGCCCTTTTAAGGCAACCTCTACTACACCGGCGTTTCTAGATTGGTTTTATACGACTTTGCCATCTGAAACTTTCGGTGCGTTTCTTCGAGTTTTGGGCACGTGGAACCAAACTATCTTTTGCGTGTTCCTGTCCGGAACAGCTGGTCCTTCGAGCCGGATCCTGTGCACCACTCGAGGATGTCGCGATCTGGGTCCAGATCGGGACGCGTTCCAGAAGAAGAAGAAGAACACCATCGCGACGAGTCAGTTACTTCGGAAAAGGCCCGTTCCGAGGTGGACCGATACTCCACTAGGACGGAGGACACCATCCGCCAACTGAGGGCGGAGCTCCGTCAAGAGCGGCAGCACTCACGGGACCTACAGCGAGAGCACGCTGAAGTCCTGATCCGTGTGTGCACCACCCAACAACTGCCACTACCTGGGAACATCGCTGCCGGAGCAGCGACACCAATCGACGAGGAAATAGTCGGTGGCCCTGAAAAGGGCCCGTCATTCCGAAGTGCAGTCAATATCGGTGGCCCTGAAAAGGGGTCGTCACTTCGAAGTGCAGTCAACATCGGTGGCCCTGAAAAGGGCCAGTCACCTGGAAGTATAATCAACATCGGTGGCCCTGAAAAGGGGCAGTCACCTAGAAGTGCAGCCATCAATGCTGGCCCTGATAAAATTTTCGGGGCAAACACCATGACCAGAAATTCTGCTCACCAAGCAGCCATAGAAAACGGCAGGCCTACTTCATCAAACCAGTCAGGACAGCACCCCCGCTGTCCAGAAGCAAGCGCATTCACAAGAGAATGGGTGCGCAATCATCCCAACCCGCAGGAAGAAGTGGCTTCATGGATCGAAGAAGCCTTACGAAGGAACCGACACACAGAGGGCACCCGCTCCCAGACTGGCAATGGAGAGGCGCAAGTAGCAGCAATGCTGGCAAGGCAGTCCGGAGCAAAAGAACTGCCACACTTCAGCGGAGACCCATTCGACTGGCCCACGTTCCATGCTCAGTTTGAACACTCTACTGCACTATGTGGACTATCAGCTGCAGAAAACCTGATACGCCTTCAGACTTCACTAAAGGGACGAGCGCGTGAAGCCATCGCCCCTTTACTGGTGGACCCATACAACATTCCCGAAATAATGCGTACATTGCAAGAACGTTTCGGGAACACTGAAGACATCATCGATGCCATGTTGGAGAAGGTGCGGCGCCATCCCCGCATCACTGAAGACCTACCCTATGATGCTGTGATCGACTATGCTATCGCCGTCCGCAATGTAGTCGCAACAGTAAGAGGCTTCGACGCCAAATATATGACGTCACCGCAACTACTGAGCGAGATGGTCAACAAGCTACCTATGTGTGCCAAGATGATGTGGGTGTCTTCAAGGAAAGGCGGGTCCACCAACATCACCATCCAGGATCTATCAGAGTGGTTGTCGGACATGGTGGCAATGGCCTC
>JADDOH010023659.1:0-47584 GCA_016648135.1 Agrypnia vestita | reverse complement strand
TTAAATGCTTTCGTTTACTTTGTCAATTCTTAAATTTAAATCAAACATTCGTGGTCTTTAAAATTAATACTAAGTGTAAAAAAAAAGCAAAAAATTAATTTCAAAAAACTTTTGGATATTTTCGAGTTATTGCACGTCCTTTCTGACGAAGATACTTACTTACTTATATATCATCACTCCATTTCTCATGGGGATAAGCAGAGAAGATACAACGTCACTCTCTTCTATCCTGATATACAAATCTTTCCTGATCCACATTCATACACCTTCGCTTGGAAGCTGGACGGATGCTGAGGATTCTAACGGGACCACCTTCCAGTATTTAGTTAATCTAGTCTATATCTCTTTCTGGCACCGTCAATACTTGTGTTATATATCTTTCTTATCATTCTTTCCTCATTCATTCGCTCAACATGCCCAAACCATCTGAGCGACCCTTTTTTAATTCTATCAATTATGGTAAGATCAGCTTTACATACATTCGTAATATCATCATTCTTTACTCCATCATAAATGGATTTGCTACACATACGTCTAAGGGGACTCATCTACACTGCATTCAGTCCACTTTCGTTCCTCTTCTGCCACCTCCAGGTTTCTCTTCCATACATCAGTGTTGGTACCAAAATTCAATTATGTATCGCTAGTCATGTCTCGGTAGACATATTTCTATTAGAAATTATTGCATTTAAAGCTACTAGTAGGCAATGAATGTTTGGAACAAGTAGATGAGTTTGTGTACTTGGGAAGTATGTTCGATAGACGAAAATACAGTGAGTATAAATTAGTTGACGTGAAAAATAATTGATGAGGCTTAATTTTTTGTTTAATTTTTTAAATAAATTATAATGTCCAACCACACATTTACGACGAAAAACATCAAAAGAACAATGTCAAAGTATCTCCCCAAAACGTGAAAAAAATACATAGGCAAAGTTTGGGCGGAATGAATAGATTACATTAAGATAACCTCAAGAGGGCCCGTGAGATTATGAGTATGTCGGGGCCATGAAGACCCCATAAATAATTCATCCACCTCTCCCTGGGGGCGGGACTACACAGATAACAAGTTTTAATAAGTTTTCCACTTTCCCTACAGAATCTCCGGAAGCAGTATCGGCTGACCGTCCCACCACACGCGAGGATAAATCAAACCACCAAACTTTTCTTATCTAAGACCTGCTATTTACTTACCTTAAGCTTTATCGGAAACATTCATAAATGAGGATAAAGAGAAAGGAGACTAGCCACGCAGGAGACCTTGTCATTGACATTGAAGTAACTAGATGCACCTTTTCACGTGCACATAAAGGTACAGATACATATGCCACTTAGTGGCATGCTCATAAATCAACCGGCGGTTGTATGGCTAGTGGCATGCTCGTCACTAGCAATGTGCGTACACACATGCCACTAATAAGCAAGGCCTAGAGAAGGTCGATACTGCGCATGCTCACGTGCCACTAAATAAGCATGTGTATCTGAGGCTTATAGTTCTTGGCATTCTGTGATGGGCGAATGATGATATTTTCCTGCTGTTTTGTAGAACGTGATATACAAGATAAATAATAGCTGTGGGAGGATAATACAACACTTAATTAAATATTGAATTATAACTATCCCTCCTGATAACTTGTCTCATATACCGATGCACGTTGCTTACATCTCTCAGGTTCACACTAGAAAATTTCACGCTTACCGGTACGTACCGGTTACGTTTCGCTTTCTGTGGTGCGTGCTTTTCTGTGCCCGTCCTTACTTTTATAATAGGTCGCGTTATCAAAATTTCTCGTGTATTTAGTCATTTTGAGAATATTCCCGCATAATCGCGCGCCTTCGACCAACTTCGAGATATTTTTTAATATCTGTTAGATTGTTTGAAAGACCTTGATTATGTTATTTTAGATTCTCATGATATTTTGTACATTATTTCTTTTTATTATTTAAAAAAATTTTTTATTAACAATTTAGCATTAACAATTTGAGGACCTGGCGTACATATAAAATATGTTTTCATAGGAAAGTTGTCCCCAAATCAAATACAAAGTGCTGCACATCCAAGCAATCATAAATACAAAAAGTAACATCATTAACATGATAAAATAAGCGTTATTCATGTGGTTAACCAGAAAAGTAGTGCCCAAAAATATAATACAAGGGAAACATAGAAATATACATATATATTTTTTTCTATTTATTCAGCAACATTGTAGATTGACATTTAAAAAAATATTAATTGTATTATTTGTATGTATCTACTATTTTATTTGATTAATTACACTTAAATGTTTCGGAAAAACCTTTCCATCATCGGGGTGTTGTATAACTGTCAAAATATCAAAACGAATAATGTATTTTATCTCAAAATGTGAATTTTGGTACTTGGATGATACTCGAGTTCGACTCTTCAATTACTATTGTAAAAGTAAGCAGTGAGTACCTAAATTGTAAATATTCTCGAGGTAAAACTACCAAACATATTGAACTCCGTTTTGTCAATAATAACATTTTTATATTACATTCGAAAAACCCTTTTGCCTTTCCAGAGTAAATATCCAACCCTCCAGATAGGGGAAAACATTTTTAAATATTTTATAACCTTTGACTTAGAGGGGACATGACGTCGTACTGACAACAAAGTAAACCAAACCAACATTTTCGAATAACCTGATATTCGATATATATTGGGAATTAGTGTGAGTGTTACCATGCATCATACGTACAGTGTATCAGTATATTAATGCCACACTCTGTTTTGTTTGATTTTAATTGGTCGCTCGATCGTCACGGGCGGAGCGGCAGCTTGGAATTTGTAAAAAATACTTTGTATAGAAAATTGTAAATGTACGCTACGTCTGCGTATTAGGAAATAAGTTAAATCGTATTCGCGATTTCTAAATGCATTAGTTACATATTTGCTGTCTTCGCGTATGTGATTGTTTTGTCCATGATTATGAAATTATCAACATTTGTTCTAATCGATAGCAATTGTAGGTTTTTACAATATTTCAAACATAAAATACCCACTTACACTATTTATAAGGTTTTTAATAAAAATAAAAATTTCTAAAAGCAATATTCGTTATGTACATATTTTTTTTTAAATAATAATTTTCTTTTAAACAAATAAGATTTTTTTAAATAACAAAAATGTAAACGACATAATTTTTTTTTTCAATATTTCTGAGCTATCTTCTGTTAAATATTAGAATTTCGTGAAAGTAACTTATTCAAATATTTAAAAAATATTTCGCTTTGATAAAAGTCATATAAAATGATTAAACTGACCATATCAAAATGTGCATTCCTTTTATTAGTACATAATTAATTAATTATTTGTATTTAAACATAATCCATGTAAAAAATCCTTATTTGAATGCAGTCAGTTTAACACTTTACCTATCGGTGAAAGATTCTGATACTCTCGTAACTCGAGTAGAAGCATATAAAAAATAATTAAACTGATATAGATTTAACATGTAGGATCATGTTTTACATTTATTTTAACGATCATTATTACGTATTTTTAGAACAGGCTGCCACGCACACCGAGCCAATTGAATCCCCACGCGAAAGCAGCGAGCCTCCGCCACAAAGGGATGAAGTATATTTAGAATACTTACACCCCTAAATAAATAACAGATTACCCCACTTAAAATATAAATGGGCTATAAATATAGGCGAAATTAAATTAAAAACATGAATTTCGGCCCGGCTTTTATTAAATTTAACAGGTAAACGTGTAATGGAACCGGTCTCGATAAGAACTGGGGTTTACGAGCTCCTTCCCTGCAGCAGGGCAGCGCTGCCTGTATCGCCGGAGTCCCGTCTTATCATCATATCTTTGGGGATAAAAAATCAATTATTTCGCGCAACAAGGCCAGATCGGAATCGCGCGTATTGTTCGGGTGAAATACTCGCGAGTCTTTCTCGAAATAGAAAATTGATTTTATCCATGGCACAAGACATTTTTTTATTTATTTAATTATTAATGTATATAATATTTTATTACAACGCTAGAAATTTTTACAATTGAACTTTTTTTTGTATGTATATAATGATAATAATGTATATTACAGCGTAACCAGGTTTTTAGTGTCCTGAAGACCTGGTCCGCCATATAGTTTGAAAATTACATATATGTTATATTGTACATGGAGAGAAAATATAAAAAAGAGAAAAGAACAGCTATTAAATAGTTAAAAAAAAATATATACCATAAAAAATCGACCGTAAATACACATACATGTATATATATATATATATCAATTTCAAAGTTCTTAAATAAATAATCAATATTAATAAAATTCTAAAATAATAGTAATAATATAAAGTGCTTCATTTCTTGCTACACCACAAAAAAATTATGATTCTTGTGTGTGGTGAGGGATAACCACTTACAATCATATAGGTAGTGTAATCTAATTAAATAACAACGAGAAATAAATATTTTGATATATCATCTAATAAATCAAAATCTTAATTACTAATACAATATACAGAATAAGCAGTCACATAAACAATAATATAGAATAAGCAGTCAAAGAGACCAAACTCAATTATACAATAAAAGAGAACGCATTCGGGTTCACTCGGGGAATATGCCCACAAGACGCGACCGCAAAACATTCAATATCATGCAAAATAACATGAACAAATTGTATTAATTAGTATTTTAATCAATTCGAGGGAAGTACTCGACAGTATCTCCTACGAACAACTTTTATCAGAACCAAAAGACATAGAGATTGACCAAACGGCCCTAAACGGTTAAAAAGAACCGAACATACCTCAGATAGTCAGATCAAATGAATCTCCAAGTAATCCACCAATAAGTGAATTTGGACTCCCCCAAGGTAGGGTCCCCAGAACTCCACCATTTCTCACTCAGTAAACGATTTTTATTATTTTATATGCAGTGTAAGAAGCCAGTATCATACCCACTGGGCTACGAGAGCCACCCATATGATAAGAAGCGACTGTTGGAAAAACATGCAAAATCTGTATACCATTGGTAACGCTATGCATCTTCCGAACGACGCCTGTTTATTTATCGAATAGTTTTATTTTGATAGCTGTTGAATGTGGGATTTGTTCGTGATTGCAACCATGGAATAGGAGATAATTCGGTCAGTGATTCGATCCATTTTTTTGGATGGGAAAACGTGTGGGAAAATCGAAGTTAAGTTGTATGACAGCCATAAGTTATTGGTTTAATGAATTCAAGCGTGGCCGAATTCCCTTTTTTTTGAAGGGCACCCAGCCGTCCGATTGAGGTAACTACGGAGGATATTGTCAGCTAAAGTAATGATATCGAGTTAGAAGAGCAGAGAAATTGCTGACAGTGTAAATATCACAGACAAAAAATAGGGAATTATGTAAAGTATTTAAAGTAGTGAGAGTCTCGTCTCAAGGTGATACGTCTGGCGCAAACGTCTCACCTTGACTCTAGATCTAGTAGGTAGAAGATTATGGAGTGCATGTGATAAGGATGCGAATCAGAGAGTTTTATTCTACGTGAAGGGGACCCGCCTCTAACATGTAGGCTCTCTTCAGTGTTGATTGTGTGTAATATGTCGCGGTGTTGGTATCCGAGTATTTTGAAGAGTTAAGATTATTATTACGGTCTTGGTTGGACATATTAAAGTGTTAAATAAAACAGATATTTTGTACGAATCCTATACTTTACTGAGAAGAAAATCTCGACGATTCGCTGAACTCTTATTCAGCGTCATCAAGAGAGCGTACTATCACGGTGGAGTTCGGCCACACCTCCACCGTGACAGGACGCTCTTCTGATGATGCTAAATAAGACCAGTAAAAAATCGAGATTTGCTTCTCAGGTTCGTGTAAAATATCCGTTTTGTTTAACACTTAAATATCCGAGTATTTATTTAAAAGAGGAGGTCATTAGGTAGACATATTATGTAATGACACTATGCTTATTCAAATAAAGCAAAAATATTCAAAGGTTTTCAAGGTTGAAGAACTCACGCACGACTTTGTAAACGTATGCAAATGCATATTTTATAATTTAAATACGTATTTTAGGAAGTTGTCTTGTCGGGCAATCGGCTGTCGTGTAGCTGTACGGCACTCACATATTTCATATCAACTAAATTAATCTTTAAAATGTCAGCAGATCACCACCCAGAGATCACCACCGACACACCAGTTTCCATGGGCATTTTGCGCAATCAGAAACACCAAATTTTCTACCTGCGACGTGGCTAAATTTAGCCTTCGCAAGTATCCTTGAAATGGGTGCTTAATAATTTTTTGGTATTATTTTGAAAAATTGCCAATTTATTTTTAAAAGTATTGTTTTGCCAAAATAATGAGGTTTTCGGATTTAAATTTATCACACCACATTACAGGTAGCTGTTTTAATATTCCCGTTTTATGTACAGCAATCTGGAAATGTGTTATTAGGGTAAAGTAGCCATTTACACCGTAACGTTGATCGATACCCTAGCGACATTTGAACGTGGTCAAAACAATGTTGCCTATACCGTCTCCATACACACAACTCGTGGAGAACATTTTTACATGAGAGTTTATATATTTTTTAATTTTACTTGTACAACGTCTGGTTTTTCCTCGGCTCGTATTTTGAAATCAACTCAAGTCTCGTCTGCACTTAAAGAATGGTTTGACAGGGTAATTTACATTTATTTCATTTATTTATTTATTAGGTAAAACGCGATAAAAGCGCCATCGAAAAAACTCTAATAATGTTTAAAATGATGAAAAATATCGTTTAATTTTTAGAGAAAGCGTGGTGAGGTCATGGACTATAAGATATGTTGCCGGTTGCGTTTTGTTGTTTAATTTACACAAGTAAGATTACAAAGTAAGACTGTGATGCGTGGCGGGGATCCACCTAAGACGGGAGTGTAGCAAGGCCAGCGGTTGGCCTTGCTACACTCCCGTCTTAGGTGTTATGGATGTACTTCTTCTGGCTTCAGCTCCTTTGTATACCCCACTGATGCAATGGTACATGTTTGCTGATAACGCAGCATTAACCTGATTTAGGATTGATGAAATCTTGTGTGCCTAATATATAAACCTAGGCATTTGTCTCAAGCCAGCAGTATTGTACATACTGTACGTACAGCAGTATAACAACACAACATTGCTTGACCTACTAAATTATATTTTTTGACGATTAGACACCTTTTGTAACATGTTATTGGGTCAAGTATGTACGAAATTGTTGAGTATCTTTTGCAGGTTTATTACTTTATTGGATAGTTTCGTAACAAATTAAATTCTACATCTTTCTCTCTGTATTTTTCTGTTTAGATGTCCTCGTGACTGAGCTGCTTCTACTCTGGGGCGTATTTTGTGCAATGTTGAATGAAACACCCCTTATGACTTGAACTTATATATAGATGGACTTGTTCTTGGTGATGGACTTGTTTCCTCTTCTTGTGTTTTAATTTATCCTCATTTCTCCAGCCTTCATTCACCTCTTCTAGCAATAAACCAGGAGTACGCAAGAATTCTTTTTCTGTATATTGTGGAAAGATTTTTGTACGGAGTTCTGTAGTGAAGAATGGGGACATTTGCTCATCTCCCGGTCTATGATATTCACAGAATACGTCGACCATTTCATATATCTCAGACGTTCAACATGAATCTTTATTTTCTGCTTCAGTCCATGTTATTTTCTCCGGTTGGTATCCTGACTGCCTATGACTAACTATAGTCTTAATAACTATATATAGATAACTAGCCCTAGTGACAATGTCTCATCACCTGACAATCTGCGATTGGTTCCTAGGATCAGATTGGATGTAAAATTACGGTATCCAGTGACAGTAAATTGGGACTCACTACAAACATACCAGCCTTATACGGTTGTCATTCTGATAAACATTGTTTTAATACGACTCTGGCATATTAGAGGTTCAAATCAATCTAAATCCTGGTCCATAATTACCATATATTATTATAAATTATTAAATACACTGTTAATATATAACTTCTTACGGAATATTTTATTCTACCGGTTTTGAGATGAACCCGTTTCTTCGTAAGGACAACTACTACACTAGCATGTAAATACCATTACAAACCACAACCACAATATTATTTACACGCTAAAAACTTTCCAAAATGTTCTTCATATGCATGTTAATCTAAACAAAGGCTAACCGTGCATATTCTTGTTAAGGTTATATAACTAACATTTCGTTTAAATATTTGACCTCAAATTTAATGTTTTAAATATTAATAATATTATAAATGCACCTTCAATAGAACAAAGCAGATGCGCACATATTCAACTAATTTGTATGTTTTGAAGGAAAAATGACACTTCGTTGCCTTCCACACTTTAAAGGCATTCAAAAGGCCCAATTTAATTGGAGAAATCCAGGTGTGCTGGCCACACCAGTTTTCCCCCAAATTCGTTCCGTGAAGAAATACATTTGGCGTGCGTGCAGGCGGACGGGAGGGAAAGCACTTGACATCCAGTCACGCAGTAACAGGCGTGATACTTTTACTAACCGCCCAGCCGTGTCGTGTAGTAGTGGAGCGCGGATAGTACGGGAGCAGGTGAGCTATCCTCGACATCGATGTTCCCTGATGTTGCGGAAAAGCGAAAATGACCCAAAAATTACGTAAAAAAAACTAACCCATAACAAGTTTTTATTATACTCCCTTTCTCATTTGTGTTCTTTCCAATTTGATAATCTATCAACATATTGCTCTCGCTTTAAGTTCATGTGGAAAATCTATCCCGTGTATATTATTATCCTCTAAACTTATAGAATATTGAAAACGTAATAATTGGTATAGGGGGGGGCACGGCGTCGGCGAAATTGTCTGATCAGACTAGTTGAAACAGGGTCGCGCCTTCTCCGCGCGTCGGGCTCCTTTCTCTCTTGTATGGTTTCCAATTTGAAAAAAAAACGTTAAAATTTTGAAAAATACAAAATTATACTTTAATTATTAAATTTTTTTAAACGAAAATTAGTAATATTATTTTTATCGTCTCCACGAGTCTGCCTGCAAAGTTTCAGCTCGATTATATTATGGGAAAAGGGTTAAAAATCGATTCAAAGTTTTTTCGGCAGACAACCAGACGCTACGAGTTAAAAGAAAGGGAGTTAAAATACACTGTTCCTTAAGCTGCTTTTTCCAATAATCACGTTATACATTTAAACACTCACCATTTTTGTTAACTTACCTAACCTAACCAATTGTTGATTGTAAACTTTTTCTACGCAAGAACTTCTGAGTAATGAAAATCCCTCAAACAGGTTCGGATTATGAGGTGGACTATCAAATACCTGGAAAACAACATTACAACAAGATTTATGGTATCATGGTGTCCTTTTAAGGAGTCTTAACTTAAATTACATAATACGTCAAAACAAACAGTATCTAATAATAAAAATACGTTTCCAGTTCTGATTACCTCCTACAATGAATCCCAAAGTTGGACCCTTAAAACAGTACTTATTCTCAAATTTGAAGACTTAGCAAATTATGAAACGGATTATAGTCAGAGTGGCCACATGAGACAAAATAAGAAATTAATAAACTCGCAGAAGGAATAAAGTAGGTTTCATGCTCGAAGCCAAAAAGGTTGTTGGGTTGATGACTTTTATTTATTTGGTCATCCAACAGGAAGACACAAATACATGGTAAGAAAGCAATACAAAAAAATTGACATATGTCTCCCACAATTATAGAATGATAAGACAATGATAATTTTACAAACTTATTTAACTGAATTTTTTTATCTAACATAAAATTTTTAATTTAACACAGATAAAACTCAGTGATGATAAGGAGGAATAGTGAAAGTAATGCGTATAATGTATATAATACACATAGTAAGGGAGGTTGACGAGTTTTCAGTATCTGCCTCACCATTCGATGGGATTCTTCATATTTGGTATTAAAAATATCTATTGAATTCAAAAGATAATTATAATTTGAGCATAAACGTGGGATGGAAGACGATTTCATGTTATTGGTATGATAAGTTGAAAGGGAAAAGAGGTAGCTCTGTCTAGTAGATCTGAATGAGATGTGGAAGGGTAACAAGATGGTGATTTAGGGAGAATCGGTAAGGTTATAGATAATTTGGGGAAGAAAGGATTGTTCTGACAATATTCGCCTGTTTTTAAGAGTATCCAATGTGTTGAGTGCAAATAGTTAACGTTCAAATTAAATTTAAAATATAAACCACTAAAAAGAGCTTATTGGAAGCTAATGATGCAGAAAACAGATGATGAAGAGGAATAGCGGGCATTAAAAAGGGTGGACACCTGACCTGTCAAGAGGTCAGATATACACGGCAGATATCACAGAAAACTGCACACATAAGATATATCTATCCTGTCAAACTGAAGTTAGAATTTATTGCTCGTTTGATATAAAAAATATGAGTTAGGAGGTATTAACGGTTCAAGATCGATATAAAATAAAAATGAAATATTCTCTATAATACATATTATGTATTATAGAGAATATTTCATTTTTTATTTTATTTTATTTTTAACTTTACGCTTCAACAGATAAAGAGGCCTGATTACAGAAGCGAAACACATCACAAAATACCCTGGCTTGAGTAAACCACATAGAATAAATGTGAGACCTCACCGGGAATCGAACCCGGAAGCCTCGGCGTGAGAAGCCAGTGTCGCCATCATATATATACACAGTGTTATTTGAAAAATATTAACAACCTCGCAGGACTATATTGCTGCCTTGATTATGAGTCGAAAATGTTGAAGCTATTATGACTTAATACCAATAGTTATGGGGATATGCGATATCAAAGTTTGCATTTTTTTCAATATTTCTGACTTATTTTTTGTAAAACGTTAGACCATAAAACCAGTGCACATAAAAATGCAAACTTTGATGTCGCATATCTCCATAACTATTGATATTAGGTCGTAATAGCTTGAACAACAACCAACAAGGCAGAAATACAGTCCTGTGAGGTTATTAATGTTTTCCAAATAACCCTGTATAACAGGACATATTCAATATTTTCATCGAAAGCCTGGAATCAGAAGCATTGTCGAGGGATTTTGCCCTGACAATCTCAAAAAGATCTAGCAAGATAGAAGCATTACTAGGAAAACAGAATTAAGGGCAATTCTTGATCCTTAACTTTTATAAAAAAATACTATAACGATGGAGGAAGGTGGCATCTATTGACGATGTGGTACAGCGTTGTTAAAATAAAATTGTTTTTCCCTTTTTCCAATGACGTCTTTTTTTTGGTAGACATGCACGTGTTCATATCATCAGCGAAAATGCTCACGAAGTAGAGCGGTGCTGTTCTACTTTCTGTTTTCCTTTGCCCCGATATAAATCATAATGACCTCCGATACGCCGGAGCCAGTCCATACGTTTTCATGAACCATTTTCAGCTGCGGGAAAAAATGGGTCATTCTTTATCACAGCTTGGCACTTCCAACGACCTCGGCCGCAAAATTGCGGGAGCGAGACAGCCAATAACTTATTTTGCAATACTTGTAAGTCGAAGAAATTCACACACAAGAATCGTAATTTTTTTGGTGAAGTAGGTATATACATACAAACAAAATGATTTGTAAATATTTCCAGATTACACTCATTAGAGAATGAACATGCAGAGGCGGCTGACATTTTTGCTGATAATATAACTGTGTATAGGACAAAGCTGATACAATTCTTTACATCTCAAAGAAATGGAAATGGATAATAAATTTTTCTGTTTTATTATTTTACATTTTAACTATTGTTATTTGTACCTTTAACTGTATTATTATTTTATCTGTCTTATGTTTTTCTGTATTATTATTTTTCCTTTTAACTAATATTATTTGTACGTTTTAACATCTACCAAAATTTATTAGACCTGCATATTATACAAATAATAATATAGGGAGACTCATAAATTCAAAAGATAAAGATAATATATTTAATAATGCTGGTGTTTATAAACAGTCGTGGAAAGATTGTACAGCGTTTTATATTGGAAAAATCGGTCGAAATTTCAATGTAAGAGTAAAAGCACATTTGAAGTGTCTGAATAATCATGGTTTTTCTGAATTTGCAAATCATTTATTAGAAAGTGTTCACGGTTTTGATAAAAAATTAGGACTTTCTATTTTACAAATAAATAATTTTGGTGTGAAATTGAATAATTTAGAATCATAATACATGAGTAAAGCATGTAACAGTAATCAAAATATTATTTAATAATCAATTAAATTTAACTAATAGCCCAATTCTAAATTTTTTTCCAATACTTGTGAGTAATCAAGAACTTCAGCAATAATATTTAAATATAATTTTTCAAATAATTTAGGAAAACAAAAGACATTACTCCTCTTGATATTTCGACCCTGACAATGGAAAGGTTTTTCCGTAACATGTTGGTGTAATTAATCAAATAATATAAGTAGATAAATACAAATAATAAAATCAATATTTTTTTAAATGTCAATCTATACCTATAATGTCTGTCTATCTGTCTGTTCTCTATACAAATCAACACCGTTTGTCCGATCCGATTCAAATTTTGCACACTTATGCCTTAGGACCCGGCGGGTAACATAGTTGAGATTTCCCCCATATTTTTTTTACCCCTTCCATTCCCCATGATATATTTTCGATGCAAATCTGTATCGTTCGATCGATCGGATTCAAAATTAGGAAATTTATCTTTAGCACTAGCGGGTAACAAAGGTGACATTTCCTCTCTAATATTTTACCCCTTCCCCTCCTTCTGATATATTTTCGATGCAAATCTGTACCATTCGACCGATCGGACTCAAATTTTTCAAACTTATTCCTTCTGACTAGGTGGGTAATAAAGCCAACATTTTCCTTTCCTTTTCTATCCCATCCCCTCCCCCAGATATATTTTCTGTACAAATCTACACCCTTTGATCGATCTGACCCAAATTTTGTATATTTTTTCCTTAGGAACAGTTGAGTAATATAGGCTACATTTCCTTTTACCTCCTCTAACCCATCCTCTTCTCCAGATCTATTTTCTATACAAATCTACACCGCTTCACCGATTGGATCCAAATTTTGTTTTCATATTCCCGAACGAAAAAATAGGTCACATCCTTTCCATCCCAGCCTTAAATGGGCACATTGTTTTAATTAGAGGCTTTGCAAAATAATCGAACCCACAAATTTATTTTCAACTTAATCCTTAACCCGTGCAACGCTGGGTACAATCAGCCAGTCTACAATATTACTGAAACAATTGAAAAAAAAGCGGGTCAAGCAAGGCAGTAAATGATTTTTGAAAACTGATTTAAAAATTATTTAACAAATACAAAATTCTCTATGTAACAGTGTCCGTCAATGATGCTGATGCGCAAATAATGATGTAGCATAAGAAAGTGTAACGAGATATATATTAATCCGAAAGAATTACGCATAATCAACGATTTTAGAGCATTCTATACTTTTTACATTAAAACTTGAAGATACTAGTAACGTAATGACTCGAAAAATCTCGAAGGCATTTACCTATAAATGCAAGGGCGTCACGCGACGCGGAGTCAGTGAGGCTGTGATGTTTCACCCAAGCGATATTGGCTGCGGAGCAAGAAGTATGTCAATCGCATTGTATATTCTAGCGATAGTAAATAAAAAAGTACCTGCTCGGCGGGCGAGAAGTTTTCCAAATTTTTTTTTTCATTTCATTTTCCAACTTCTAAAAATTTGATAGACATGGTATTCTATCATGGGTGGAAATGGTGAACGTTACATTCTGTAAAGTGATCACTTAAGCCAGCCGTACGATAGGTCGTAAGCCTTATAAAAACTCAAAGACTTCCATACCTGCTTTACTATAAAATTATAATTTCGTCTCCGTGAAACATCTATAATATATTTTGATTAATGATTTACCTGTGACAAAAATTCAGTACCGTGTTGTGAAAAATTTGGACGAACTCAAAATATTCTGAATTTATAAATTACTTTATATAGATTTTGAATCCAAGCTGTTAATTAAATTTGCCTCAAAAACTTTAATATATTTTAACAAATATTATCCATTTAGGTTCAACATTTATGATATCAGTAGGTAGTTATAATTTCTATAGCTAAGTACGAAGCTTATTAGAATAACTATTCAGCGATTCGAATGAAAATGTGAATGTTTCCGAAAGTTGAGTTTTGTCGAGGGACCTTTGTACGTGTGTATGTACGGGCGAGGTACTCCGTTAAAGCCTTATTCTGGCTACAGTTAAACCTCTTATTTTCCTAATTTCCCGGAAGGCTGTGTTGCGGTGTCACAGCGGTTAATGTAGCCTAACGGGAGGTTTTAGGGGATATTTCAGGGAAACTTAAACTGAAGTGATTCGTGGTTTTTTAAAATATGTCGGATGAGGGAAATTTAATAACTTTTGTATCATATTTTATACCTTTTTAAAAAATATTTATTCACCAGGTAAATAATTTAGGTTTGAAATAGAAACTTGACCGGAAAGGTCAATGTGATCCAATTATTTAAGTTATATAATTTTTATTTACGTTTATTTAGCTTCACTCGTCCGTCAGCGAAAAATTTTGTAATCAATACTTGACCCGTTTCCTATCTAACAATCCATCTGAAATATGGCAGAGAGGTGTATTCCTGATGACAATCCAATAATAATTCATTAATTTTACAAAATGAGTTAAATTATTCAAAAAATATATTTAACGTTATACATGCTGATGACATCTTTCTGTGCATATTATTGTCATGGGTACATTAAAAGTTAATTTTTTTCTTTATTTATCATCAAAGTTACTCAAAATCAACATAACTAGAGCACTTTAATTCAACGACATCATATATCTAGAATATTTCACATATTTACGCCTAAAGCGACGGAAACATCCTCAGAAATACTAGAAATGTAATGAATGTTCTCGAAGATTCCAAAAGCCAAAGTGTTTCCTATAAAAGGCGAACGCGTGTCGCGGCCATGTTACTTTTATTTTGACGTTCCTTCCGGAGCGATATTAGCAACGAAGCGGCGCCAAGGTAGGCAGTCGTGGAATACTAAGCAAAATATCAAGCGAAGAACCTACTCACGTGCATAGTTGAATGGAGTTTAATAGAAAGTGTTATCTAGCGATAATAAAGTGTTCATAGACGAGTGATAAATTGCGTAGTAGCGTGAATTAGAGATAAGTGTTGCAGATCAATTCGTGTACAGTGACTGAATTTGTTAAAATAAATAAATCACTAATTAATAAATAGTTAATTAATTGCCCCACACACTCACGATGCGTGGCAATATATCTAATTGCTGCATCCATTAGTGTTCCGAAAAATGCACATGGATGCATTCACGGTGAAAATATTATATTAAAATAGTCAATCCTGGCATGCGAAGTCGCTTGATTGTTTTGAAATCAGAAAGTCGGAATATTTATTTATTTATTGGTTTTCTTACAGCCATATAATTAATAAATCTTGAAAATAACAATAATTGATGTACAGAGCCTTGGGCCAATTGCAAAAAAACATATGTATACATGAATATTATACCAGGATCGATTAAAAAATAAGAAAAAACATGTCAAATAGTGAGTTTGTGTGAGTGTGTGTATTTGTGTGTTTTTATGTGTCCATATGTGTATGCGTTTTTATGTGTTCGTGTGTGTGTTCACATGTGTGGGAAGAAAAATGATCATCGAGATCTGCAAAGGCAGTGTCATAGGTATCTAGAACTCTGTTAATAATACAGTTTTTACCGTAGTTTGTTCTCCAATTATTTAAGTGGAAAAGGCGTGGTGCTCTTGTTCGTCTCTGCGGGACATTAAAGTGTATCGAATTTTAAATTTCAGGTGAATCTATGCGATTATTGAGTATTTTGAAAAGGTATTTCATATCGCTTATCGTTCGCCTGTCTTCGAGAGTAGTTATCTTGTGGTACTTATATGCGTCGTCATAGTTATCGAAATGGACGTGATTTTTGAAATTAATTTTAAATCGCATTTTAATAAAATGAATTTTATTAAAATGCGATTCAAATTTTTAACATGCTGCTCCTTGAAAATGGCACCCTGAGGTTTCGCCATGTTTGCCTATTGGTCAGAAACGGCCCAGCGCACATCACGTTATTATTATTTTAAATACAGAAACGTTGTGTTTCCATTTGTTTAGCTAGGAGCAAAAATTATATAAATTTGAGTTACGGCCGCCATAAATACACTAAAAACACACGGTTTATTGTTTAATTACTATTCATACGGAATTTTCGTAGGGAGACGAACACCCCCCAACAAATTTAGGAAGCAACGAAATAAATAACCGTTGCCCAACAAAATGGTTGATAATGGCAAAGGGAGGCCCGTCAGCCCGGAATACGTAATGTGCATTAAGTATTTAAATAATAATGCTCGCGTGTACCGGCGGTTAATTAAAATTAGATCCGGTCAGATTCATTGGTAAAGGCTAACGCGGGTCACTGGGCAGATCAGGATACACAGATAACCGATTGGTTAAAATAACCGACTAGTTGTTTATAAGGTTGCTAGGAAAATTATTGGCGTTTTTGTTTCCAGATTTCTAACCATTTGAAGCAAATAATAACAATTGGTTGTTTTCTCTCGCGATAGCAGTGATAACCCAGAACATTCCATCCAATTTTCGCACGCAGTGGTTTTATTTATTTATTTATTTTGCCGCTTAGTTAAGAACGCTCTCGATTATTTCGCTTGATTTTACGAATGGGCACATCGGTCGTCGTTTCACGTCGTTTCACACTGATTGAAATGCCAAAACAAACCCTCTCACGTAGCACGGTACTGCTTTGTATACACGAAACGCTGGTCTTTCGAACCTCTTAGATTATTGTAAAAAACTATTCATTTAATTTGAATTGGTAAAATAGAACATTTGAACTTGTGTGAAAATTCTTTGACAAACAAAAAACTGACAATCGACCTATTGTGAAAATTTATGTTTTAATGATAATATACCGGTGAATAATATTTAATAATTGATGAAAGTGTCTGTGAATGTTAAATGATTAATATAAAATAATAGATTTAAGTGCTGTTTCTCTTTTTAGGTATGATGTGTACCTTTATAATTTTTAAATTTTAATGCGAAATATTATGTTCTTTTGTTAATAAAATATATACTCTTTTCAGAGCAACGCAAAATAGCTATTATTTATAAAAACTAAAATATTTGGGAAACCAAATTATATTATAATAAATCTTTTAGGGTTTAGGAGAAGGCTCCCGTCACTTCCAGGTTGTTCCAGCCGTTTCCCGAATGTTGTAGATAATAAGGGATTGTGATGGAAGGTGCAAGAGGGTTCAATTTTATGTTGTAATCGATATATTATGATCCATTCGGACAGTGAATGCGAAAAAACGCAAATGACCGAAACATATTCAAAACTTTAAGGTCATAACATGGAAATTTCTTCAATTTATGTTATGTTATGTAATGTGGTTTTAGCTGTTTTAAGCGTTTACAAAAACTAATTTATTACAGGTAAAAATGATTTCTCTACTTTCACCAAATTCACTTTAAAATTTCCTCGGAAGAAACAAAAACAGATGATAATTTCATTGAAAGATTTGGCAGATACTTCGTGGTGCAACATGATAATTTAAAATATGTTTTATTTTACTTTGTAATACACACACAATATGAGTTATTAAATTACAACTATATCTCCTCTCGAAACTATAGTTGTAATTTAATAACTCATATTGTGTGTGTATTTCAAAGTAAAATAAAACATATTTTAAAAAATCAGAAGATAATTTTTTGTCCCAATATTTTAATCAAATAAACTCAGGAATTGCGTGTTTTACAACTGGCATGTAAAATAACCGTCATTTTTGACGGGTTACATTTAGTTCCATATAAAAGTACGATGCAATACGGGGTTGCTCAACACGAAATCAATTTTTAATATTAAAATATCATCATCATCATCACTCTTGGCACTACAACCCTTGGTGGGTCTTGGCCTCCTCAATAATTTTCCTCCACTCATCTCGGTCTAGTGCCAGCTCTCTCCAGTTCCGAAGCTCTAAGGCAGATATGTCTTTGAGGACGTTGTCACTCCATCTTAATTTTGGCCTTCCTAAGCTCCTTCGCCCTATTGGCCTTGAGTTCAGCAGGGACTTTGGTGCTTGATTCTCGGACATTCTCTCCACATGACCCAGCCACCGAAGTCTTCCCAGTTGTATAAATTTTTGTGAAGTTTGGCTCTTTAAATAGAGTATAGATCTCATTGTTGTAATGTATGCGCCAAAGTCCATTTTTTATTTCCAAATATCATAATAATAATAATTAAAATATCATAAATATTTAAACACACTGTACTTATTGAAAAATCAGTGAAAAACAGTTTAAAATTGCGGTATTTTATTGTCTAGAAAAAGTGGTTCGAAAGAATCCAAATTGTAGTAAAAGCCACGTCTGCCGCTGAACAGAAGCGGCGTTTGATATCGGAATAAGCCCAATTTTCAAATGATTCCTTTGAACGGGCGCTTTCACTGCCGATTTCCTCCGACGCGGTTCGGTGAAAACACAAAAAGCCCGCGAAAAAATGACGGAACATCACCGCCATTGTGCGGCGCGGCCTTTCAGCCGTCCAAATCGCGAAACAACAGAAAAATTAAAAAAGAACCAACTCTTTCATCATCGCCCGTTCCGTGGTCGAAATTCCAGGGACTCGTAATTCGAGCCGGAACAACTTGTTTTTCCATTCTTCTGCTGTCATCTGTCAGCTGAGGGAGAGGGGAGGGGGGAGGTGGGTGTGCTGACAAAAGATATTTCTCTATGATGAATATATTTATGGTACAGTTGTCACGTCGCGCGGTTAGAGGTAAATTTTTTGGTTGCTCGCGATGCATTTTGTTGTATTGAAAAATGATTGCATGTTTTCATTGGAATGAATTGTCCAGAAAAATCCACGCTCTACAAGACATTAATAAGACCTGTCTTAACATACGTCTCGTAGACCTGGACATTAATCAAGCACGACGAAAACAGAATACCTAGACACATTTGAAAGAAAAATCTTACGCCGAATATATGGACCTATAAAATAATATACAAGATACAGTGTAGTCGAGTTCATTAAGATTAACAGATTGCGCTGGCTGGGACATCTACACCATATGGGTGATGCTGGAGCCCCCATAATGATCCATTGGGTAGAAGAACTGTCGGAAGACCAAAACTGCGGTGGTTAGATGGTATCGTTGTGGATTGCCGGGGTTTGGGGCAGCAAAACAGGAAAATGGCAGCCAGTGACAGAGCAGCTGGGACCCACCAAGGGTTGTAACGCTGAGGATGAATGAATGGATTGGAATGAACTGTACGCTACTGGATGTATTATTTTAACAAATTATTACATCATTTTAGCAGGTAATAATTTGATACGGAGATCAAATGCAGAATAGAGACAGCCCGTGCATATTTTAATAAGATGAAAAGTCTACTCTGTAATGACGACTGAGACTTGAAGCTCAGACAGAGGTTGATCAAATGCTATATATGGTCAGTTCTATTTCACGGTGTTGAAGCATGGATGCTGAAGGTGAATACTCTAAATTGCCCAGAGGCGTTCGAAATGTGGATACATCGTAAAATGTTAAAGATATCCCGGAATGACATGACTAGTAATAATGAAGTATTACAAAGAGCAAACACAAACAGACAGTTACTCAACATAGTAAAGCTCCGTAAATTTCATACTTTGGTCATATAATGAGAGACAAAAAGTACTCCATTTTTCAGCTCGACATAAAAGGGAAGATTGAGGGTTGCAGAGGGGTTGGAAGGAGTCGGCATTCCTCGCTTGGAAACATTCGAGAGTGGACCGGAATAAGAAGCGTGGAAGAGCTGTTCCGCACTGCCCTGGACAGGGAAACTTTCTCCCAGGTGCTCGTCGACATCGGCGTCGGGGGGATCCAACAGGGCACATGAAGAAGAAGGAAATATTTTAACACAATAATTATTTAATTTTTTTAATTTTAAAACGAATATAATTTTTTATTGAATTTTAAAATAATTAAAACCGATTGAAAGTTTTTGTAAATCTCAACGATCGAAGCTTGCAAATCCGTCAGTGCAATGATGGAAAAATACAATTTTTAAATAAACATTCAAAACGTACCTGGGATAACATTTATTTCATCATTCGATCCCCCAACGCCTCACAGTATGACGGATGCCCGTATTGCCCGTCCCGTAGCTAGAATTACAAAACCTTGTTTAAAATATTATATTGAGACATCTCGAGAACAATTAATTTAATTTTTAATTTAACAAACAGCAGGTTATCGTTAAGCCTAATAGATGTTCCTAGGGTGACATTCAAGTACAAATTAAGAATATTTTGAATATGATATAATTACACAATATAATTTTTATGATGAATTAATGAATGTAAATAAGTATACGAACTACTTATCATGACTATGAATATGACTATGAAGCTGAATGAGGATTTTCATCCCTACAATACAAGAGGAAGCGATAACATAAGACTACCAAAGAAAAAGAAAAACACGTCGCAAAATTGTATGATGTATAAAGGCATGAAAATCTTCGATAGCCTGCCAAAGGAAATTCAAAACATGGTGAATATAAGGAGGTTTAAACTGGAGTGCAAAAATCAATATATATAAAGAAACCCGTGTTTCCCTACCCGCCAAGTTTTCTCTACAACCACCCACCGGTGGTTATGGTGGTGGATAGCTCTTGGTGTCGTATCGAAAATATGCGAGTTTGATGGGGGTGGGTGCCTAAAATGTGATTTCTTGCATATTGTTTTGTTACGGGAAGGCCGCAAATGTTTCAGATTATTTCAAAATAAATGCGCCGACTGTATCGATGAGTCTAGAAGGTTCTAGAAAATTCTAGAAAGGTCTATATGGTTCTAAACTGAGTGGTGGAATGTGTCGGTGTGTCTAGAAGGTTCCTGTACACTCGATAAATTTCTTGAAAGTTCTGGAAGGAAAATGTTCTAGAAGGTTCGCGAAAGTTCTATGACGATCCAAACAGTGTAGGTACTAAAAATCTACGCGTGCGAAGCCGCGCCGGCACAGCTAGTTTTATTATAAAAACTTTTAAATGATTAGATGGAATGCAATATGTCTAAGTGAAATCATACATTAGCCCACACAACATTATGTGTGGAACTAAATAATTAAGATAAATAAATAAATAAAAAAATTATAATAATTTATTTCTACATATCGAAAGTAGAAAGCCAAAAGCGCGTAACTTTACAGAAGAGCAAAACAAAGTTCTGTCAATCTGAACTTGTCAATGTTTCTTTTATCGTTAAACGATTTCCATATGCATTTTGGATTAGTAAATATGGAAATCGTTTAATGACAAAAGAAACATTGACAAAATCTAATTGACAGAACTTTGTTTTGCTCTCCTATAAAGTTTGGATTTCTATCCTTTATATACAGATTATTAATAGGCCATTTCCCAGATTTACAGCCCTAGTATGATATTAAGGTAAAATGTAAAAATATAAAAGTATTTATAAGTACATAATTATCGAATTTAGTTAGGATTCCAACCAAAGTTATTGTTGACTACGCATGTTACACTCTAGTTACTCTTACTTACTAGAAAAATTCGGTATGCCAAAGTCATACTAAACATATGTACAAAAACGGCATACTAGTAAGTACAAATTTTAAATTACAAAGTATTTGTATTTATGGTACAATATTGTCATGTAGAATCAGATGGATTTACACACTATCGAAATCTCTCGGAATGACTGCTGTATTGCGTAAATTCTCGAAAAATCGAGAAAACGATGGCCTATATAAAATTGTTTCAATGTTATTTGACAGCGACAAGTCCACAGACGAAGCGAAATAGTGCAGCGTGTGGTGATTTCAGCGATGGTAATTCAAGGAAGGACCTACCGGCGGGCGAAAGATTTTCTAATGCGGACCTGAGCGAGACAAGTTATTCAGAAATAATAAAAGTGCAGCGAATTACGAGGTTGGAAAATTAGTGTGTGAAATATTCTATAATAGAAACATTTTGAGTGAATTTAAGAACAGTGCACCGTTTATATTCGTATTCAGTGATTTCGCGTATAAAGTAAAACTTTAATTAATCATAGTGATTCATTTGCCTCCCACGTCCCATGGCAATGTAATATTTAAATAATTACCCATATAAAGCACATAAGCACGTTGTGATAAATTTAGCATGGCACAGAACATAAATATAGAATGTCCACCAAATTTGTACACCTTAAAGAAGATCTGACATCTTATTTTTCTTCTTGTGTCCTATCTGCTGCCCGGAATAGCTGTTCAGTGGACAGGCCATGCTGTTTTTTTTCCTCCATGGCCTCGAATTCCGGCAATCTTTCCCTGCATTTGAGGCGCAAGATACCCCTACTTCTCTGGAAATCTCATTACAAGCCCGAGATATTTAAGTATTCGGATTTTTTTGTTTAAATAATATATTTTTCTTTATTCATCCGAACCACAACATTTTTATTACAGTAACTCTGTCCATGCTGTCAATTTTAAGTATTCTTCTGTAGATCATCATCTCGAATGCTTCCAGTCATCTTATAAATTTTTCAGTAAGCGTCCATTATATAAAAAGGCATCCTTCCAATAAAATTTACATGTTTCCTTCCTATTTAATGTGGTTCGAGTTTGAGTACTTCAAAACCATCGGCAGTCGAACGGAATATGTCCCGGTACGGTATTAAACCGAGTCGGATCCTCAGAATTCAAGCACCTATACTTGGCTAACACCTCACATAGTCAGCCATCATGTACCGCTCCACCCTTCAGCGAGTCTACAGTTTTCTCCTGTCTTCTTCGCAGTTAGGAGAATCTCCTGTCGAAGAAAGCCGACTCGAAGAGTTTCACAGACGGGCGAATATCAAGTGTTCCGTAAAGAAGTGACTAGTGCGAAATTATGGTGAATTGTGTAATAGTGTTCCAGATAAATATGTGTTTAGTGACATTGTATTAAACTTTAATTAATTAAATGTTTCATATAATTTTTCACTGTCGCAAACCCGTGACAATATTTAAGAAGACAATTACCTTAGCGATCTGTATAACGAAATCAAAGAGCAGACAAACAAAGCAGCGGTTATCTCCGGATAATTGTATGGGCCAATAAGCATATGCTAGTGGAAAGCAAAGTCAGAATATATAAAACATGCATAAGACCTATCATGACATACGGTATCGAAGCAAGAGCAGACACGGTGAGAACTAAACATCTCCTCAGAACTACCGAGATGAAGACTCTAAGACCCATTGCGGGCAAGACCCTCAGAGACAGAGTACAATGCGCAAATTCGCAGAACCTACGACACACAAGATATTGTAAGATGGAGCAGGTAGAGAAGGAGTTTCTGGAGGGACCATGTCGAGAGAATGGAGCAGACGAGACTTCCCAGAGCCGTTCCAGAGAATTCGCAGATTCCAGAGGGGCCCCGACCACCAAAGAGACCACCAAAGAGTTGGAGGGAGAGCTGGACGTCCTCGTCACAAGACCAGATCAAGAATCTAACGAAAAAAGAAAAAGAAGAAGAATTACCGTAGAAAATCTAATTTCCAAAATCATTTCATAAATTCCTCGATTTTATGACCCGTTTTGTAATTTCCTCTTTGAATTTAACCAGATTTTTATTTCCGCAGAGTTCGTGTATTTTCACCACATTCCAGTGTTTGCCGAAATTGGGGGATGGTGTTTCAACATCGGGGCCCGCGGTGGAGAGCACAACCCCCGCTAAGGGCTGGCAGGCTTTATGATTCACACGTTGCGCTTTTGTAGCGAGATCAAAAGACTTTAATAATGTTTACCAGTAAAACAAAGGGAAATACAAAATCATTTATTCGTTTGATCTTAACGAAGCTACTCATTTACAGAACCGGTTTAAGATATTTTAAAAAATCTTGGGAAATAATGGATCGGTAAAATTTACTTCATTCTCGTAAGTAGCAACTATTTCACCTAAGATTTTTGATGTGTAACATCTTTCCTCTCGCTTTCCTGCACTAAATAAAGAAAGAATACGAGCGCTGGAAAAAAATTATCATTTATAAACAAATCAATGTCCAGCAAGTGCCATCACAGCGAAGACGCACACTACCAGCTGATGCTTCTTATTTTGTATATATGTTGCGAGGTTGGTGTCAAGCATGTATTTTGATATATTTTGGCTTATATCTTCGAAACTATCCAATAAATACTTTTTTTTACATTAATGTAAACAAAAATTACCCTTAATGATTTAAATTCTCAAATTTTAGGTAATTTATGTGATTATTTTTAAATATATATTCAAAGTTTTCATATAATATGTATGGTGGCACACTACTACCATCTATAAAAATAAATAAAAACATATAATTGACCAAACACATATCTAAAAAAATGCGTATGTAGATATACGGTACCTACCTAGGGCGGCAAAATTCAATAATAAATAAATGCACATACATTTTGTCTACTTGTATTTACTAATTAATAAATATATAAGTATTAGCTTTTTTAAATTTTGATGTTAATTTCTGTTGAAATTAATATCAAAATTTTAAAAACTAATTTTTTTTTATATTTTGATGTTAAATTCGACTACTCGCTCGTTTTTTTTTTAGCTCCGAAAATGTACGCACTAGGGGAGGCGTGGTAAATGAATGAAAGAGTTTCGTATGGAAGTTTATTTTTTATCGGAGATAAGCTCTTGTAGCAACTAAAGATGATCAAATTAAATAAAATAAGAATACGCGCGGTGGCAGGTCCTCCCGCGACGGGAGCGTAGCAAGGCCGGCAGTTGGACTGTTGTAGAGACTTGATGATGTGACGGTGTATATTTTATTTCAACCAGTATATATACCCGCCTGTGTCACTAACATAAGGTTGCATATGCTGAATCATCTTCTTGTGCAGAATCTTTTAACTAAATAAAAATGTTAACTTACTCGTTTCATCCGAATTAGGAGTATTATCATGCAAAATGCAAAAGACGTTAATATAAAAACCCTTTCGTGTGTGAAATACTAGCAGGAGTAGGTACTCTGGAAGACATTGAAGTACAGTAACCGGCAGTGAATATTGCACATCGAGCTTTAGAAAGAGATAATCGGCTAACTTCGGCTTCCTAGAGCCGACTAAAAGTTCGATTTTTTTGCACACTTTGTAGATTAGGTAGTACTAGCTGTGCCCGCGCGGCTTCGCATGCATAGGTTTTTAGTACACTGTTTGGAGCGTCACAGAACTTTCGCGAACCTTCTGGAACATTCCCCTTCCAGAACTTTCAAGAAATTTATCGAATGTACAGGAACCTTCTAGCAACACCGACACATTCCGCCACTCAGTTTGGAACCATATAGAACTTTCTAGAACCTTCTCCTTTCAGAACTTTCTAGAGCAGATTTTTCCGGAACCTTCTAGACTCACCGACATAGTCGGCGCGCCTATTTTGAAACAATCTGAAGCATTTGCGGCCTTCCCATAACAAAACAATGTGCTGGAAAGAACATTTTCGTCAGCCACTCCCACCCACGCACAGCCACCACCACCAAACTCGCACATTTTAGATGTGATACCAAGGGCTATCCACCACCATAACCATCGGTGGGTGGTTGCGGCTGGTTGTGGAGAAAACTTGGTGGGTAGGGAAACACGGGTTTCTTTTTATATATATACTAGCTGTGCCCGCGCGGCTTCGCACGCGTAGTTTTTTAGTGCACTGTTTGGATCGTCATAGAACTTTCGCGACCCTTCTAGAATAATCTCCTTTCAGAACTTTCAAGAAATGTATCGAATGTACAGGAACCTTCTAGCAACATCGACACATTCCGCCACTCAGTTTAGAACCTTATAGAACTTTCGGGAATTTTCTAGAACCTTCTCCTTCCAGAAGTTTCTAGAGCAGGTTTTCCCGGAACCTTCTAGACTCACCGACGCAGTCGGCGCGCCTATTTTGAAATAATTTGAAGCATTTGCGGCCTTCCTATAATAAAACAATATGCTAGAAGGCACATTTTCGTCACCCACTCCCACCCACGCACAGCCACACCCACCAAACTCGCATATTTTCGATGTGACACCAAGGGCTATCCACCACCATTACCATCGGTGGGTGTTTGTGGAGAAAACTTGGCGGGTAGGGAAACACGGGTTTCTTTATATAAATATATTGACTCGGAGTATCATAGACTCGAGATGTAGAATCTGAAATCGCGGGTGGCACAATTTCCCCATTTCCCCAAGGCAGCAATATGACGACACTCCCCTATCTTGAAATGACGTCATCATAGATTGGTTCTCTCTCAGCGCGGTTAATTAATATAAATGTCAGTTTGAAGTGGCGCCACCCCTTCACCTGGCGGCGGCCCGCGGAAGGTCGCAGCCGACTTGTTATTTTAATTACGAAGTGTTCCCGGCTCACGCACTCCACCGCTTGGGCCCTCGGCAGTGCGCGGTCGGCGGGCAAAACGTGCCAACGCAAATCAAACAAAAAAGAGACTCGGTCTCCTTTCTCCGGTCTCTCCCGCCGCGCAGATTTGCTCGAGTGTTTTGTCTCATTGTTCGCGTCGCGCCTCTCGCTCACTGTTTATTTTTAGCTCGCTTGCCAAGTTTTTATTTTAAAGATGGGAGAAATGTGATAATAAATTAACGCTTAAATTTCGCTTTTAACTATCCAGCCGAGACGGAGTATTATTTTAAACGGGCTTAATTATTTTTTATTTCATTGTTACAACGTATTTTTCAATTGTTGAAAATGTTTAGAATAATACATTTAAAATATTCTTAATTTTTTTATGCTAAGTAATGAAAACGAGGCCCCAATTTCAAGATTAAACTTGTTCCATAAATTTGTAAAATTTGAAGCAGTAATTTTCTTATTAACTTGATAGGTCTTTGAAATTTGTTCGAGACATTAGGTTAATTTTTATGTAGTATTTATTTGTATTTATATTTAAGATACAGAAATAGAACAATTTCGAATACATTAAAAATGTTCTCTAATAATAAATAGCCTATGACATGTAACTATATCTTGCTTGTATAAGGGTATATCAAACACTGTACTAAATAACTATAACACAGAAGAACTACATATAATTATATAATAACGGTTCATGTTTAAATTCTGTCGTGACGTAAGCAGCACGAATTAGCGTGTTCAGTCAATTTCAGAATGCCGTGGCTAGTGAACCGTAAGCCGAGTGGGAACGAAACGAATATAAAACCAACGCTCACACCTGATTGCGTATGAAATTAAACATAATAATCATAATTAAAAAAATAATAATCACTCTTGGGTACACAAAGTCACTGGACACAAACATGCCTGAAACACGATTCCGTAATTTTTATTAATCGTCACACGAGAATATTTCACTTGTCTTTGGAACACTTTATTTACGCCGTTTTACTGTACTGATTTGCTACTAGAATATTCCGTACGTAAGTTGTGGGTGAGGTGATAGATACTCTAGTACTTAAATCGCTGATTGATTATATTCGAAAAAATGACTGACCGCGAACAGTGCTTGCAGAAAATGTTTCCTCTCGAATGTTCAAGTAAAGTAACATGTATTCAAGTTCTTTCTAAAATCTTCTAGATTATTCTGAAGACTTCAATTACGTGTAGTTCTTTTTGATTTTCAAATTCCGCGATAATACTTTCTGTTTCATATTTAAATACAGATTTGTATTCAGAACTTAAGTGTTTATGAATCTGATTTGGTATTGAGTTTATGTGATAATGTTTTGCATTTGGCTGAAATGTTTTATTTTAAAATTATACCACGCAATATGGTTGCCGGATACGATCTTCAATAGGAAGGAATAAGACGTAATGGCATTTAGCCGCAGTAGGAATTTCAATGATTAATCCAGAGTCACTGTTTTGGGTTTGAATTCGCGAGATTCAGGGCCGTTAATCATCATCTGGATCACTGGAAACTGCAAGTCTGGACCTCAAGATACGGCATATCGCCGTGGATGAGGCCGAAGCATTTTGACGCTGTCTTTCGTCCGTCGTGTCGGTAGTTTTGCATAATGGCGAACTTCAAAATTAACGCGATGAAGGTACCGATATGTTGAACTGTATCAGTTTGTTACTGAAATTATTATCTGAAATGCCAAAATAACCTCTAGTTAAAAAGTTTCCATGATTCCACGCTGAACATTCTATTTGTCGAAATAATTTTATGGTGTAATATTTACTTTGCAATAACATTTTGGGCGTGGTGCACGATATGGGTTTGAGAGCTATTTTTAATATTAAGACATTTTCCGGTTTAATTGAGTGTCCTGATTCCAAAAATGACCAATAAATAATAGTGAGTAAATTGGAATTTAATTATAAATTTGTTGAGAATACAATTTTTGATAAATTCCATTGTTTTGATAACTTTGGCCAAGGATAATTAAATTAGTAATTTATTAATAGGAATTTTTTCCTATGTTTTGTTAAATTTTATAACAATTTTGCAATAAGATTTCTGTAATTAGGTTTTCGTGATGAATATAATATGTAGTTTGATATAACGGATTTATTACCTAGTATATGAAATGAATATATGTTTATAATGATTTTGAAAGGGGTAATTGCCCAGTTCTTGTTATATTTATAAATAATTTTGTCACGTTTTGGCCGTGCTTTCTTTTGTGATTTAAATTAAAATAAATTGTTTTATTATAATTTAAGCCACAATTTTTTAAATCGTTTCACCTTCCTAAAAACATCATCAGAGTACAAGGATCTAATTAGGTATTTAAAAAAAAATAGTTAATTAAACAGGATAAAGAACTAACACACTTATGTTTCCCGATTGAGCTAAGTTGGTTGAACGGGATGGTGTTTGATCCTGGGAATCCTGTCTCAAATTAGAATGCCTCGGGATGAACTTTCGTCGCAGTATATAAATGAATCATATCAATTATTGTGTAAAAGTACTAAAAATGAAATAGAACACTGCAAATCACGAACGACAGTATAAAGGCATGTTCAACACGTCTAGCCCAGCCAGCTGCGTAGCTCTACTAAAGAGCGAAGATCGGCAATCCAGCAAATTCAGCGCGCCACGCACTGCGCTCCCCGCACCACTATCCCTTACAATATACATTCATAAATAAATAGACAAATAAATGTCAGTTTCTTCGAGAAAACATTTGATTTTGTTGTGTCCGGTAAATACTTATACATTGTAATTATTTTATTGAATACATAAGTATATCATGGAGGAATACTCTGTATTTGGTACATTTTTAGAGAGATATTCACATAATTAGGGGCAAAGTCAACTCAGTTTACAGCGCAGGAGAGGAAAGGTTAAAACAGATACAGAAATACTCGCACATTTATGGGGATGTGGCGAAGCAACCCCCATCCTTGTCGTGTAGCTGCCCTGCCCCCGGCAGCCTGGCGCCCTCACTCCTCGCCGCGATGCTGAGGACACCTCAAGTCAGGTTCCAGACGCAATATGACATTTGGAAAAGCTCTTGAAATGGCGGCCTGTTTGCAGAATTTAAATATCCCAGAGAGGCCTTGAGCTCCCCATTGTCGGCCTCGTCGGCGCCGCATCCGTGGGAAGGCTGACTCGTGTTTCCACCCCTTCAAAGGAATATATTACGTCGCAAATAAATTCTACAAATACAAATGCATTTCTATATATTAATATTTAAACGTTGTGTTGCTTGTTTACTTCATTGTATTTTATTTAAACGATTTCACGGACTGTAGAAGGCCCGCAAGATTTCATATTGAGTAAGTTCATGCAAACTATTTCAACATAAAAATGATATTCTGCATCACTATGCTACATGTTATCGATATTAATTAATTAAGAGTTGATACGGCGACATGAAGCGTTCAAGATGTGGATCTGCAGGAGAGTTATCAAAATAAGCTGAAGATATTATGGTCTTGATAAATAAAGATAATTCAGTAATGACATATGATATTGAAACAAAAGCCGACATCACGAGAACGAAGAATTTCTTAAGAACTACAGAAATCAAAACTCTCCGACCCATCGCGGAAGAAACCATCAGAGACACAGTACGAGTATAAATTCGGAAGATCTGCGATATCGAGGATGTCCTGCGATGGGGAAGAGTTAGAAAGACATACTGAAAGACCATGTGGACAGAGCGGCTGCGACAAGAATGATAAGAATAGCGAAGAACGAGATACTTACGATGGAGGGGTACAAAACGATGGAAAGACAGCTGATCATCCATATCTCATGAGCAGGAGTCGAGAAACAACAAGACAGTTAATACAAGAAAAAGAAGAAGAAGAAAGTAACTAAAATAAGAAAAATACGAAAACTTGAATATTTCAGATATGTGATGAGACATAGGTGTGAGATGGTGAGACACAGGTGTGAGATGGTGAGACATAGATGTGAGATGGTGAGACACAGGTGCGAGATGGATGAAATTTAGATCCGTAACAAGAATCTTTTGTGACCCGAAAATGCCTGTAAATCTTAAAGGAAAGATATACCTACCAGACTATTGTTGGACCCGCAATATTGTCTGACTCCGTATGCTGGACCATGTACAACTCCTATTGTAGGCAACTCGAGACAGCAGAAATGCGTTTAGATGGTTGGCAGCAGTGACTGTATAAGATAGGATTGAAAGGTCACGGATTCGTGGTAGTCTAGATGTTACGGACATGGCTGGAGGAACGACAGTTGAGATAGTACGGGCGCATAAAGCGGAGACCATCAGACCACACAGTAAAGCAGGTAATGTCTATGGAGCTTCATTGACAGTCATCCAGAGGCAGCCTGGGAACAAGAATAGCCTGACAAGAAGAGCCTACTGCTATAACCTACCTAGACAATGAGTTGGGACAGTGCAAGGAAGAAGATGTGATGAGACATCTTGAGAGATTTTGCACCTTAAAAGGTCTTTTAGTCGGGGCCTTGGAAGAAGAAGAAGAAAATCATGGAAAAGTGATGACAACCAACGTCCATTGATCGAATAGTGTAGAAGAAGAAGAAAATAGAAGGACTGTGCACGTTTAACAATCCATAAAGTTCATTTTACAGAAAACGCACTTTGTAATTTTTCCAAATACTATAATTTTTTTATTCTTGTAATTATTGTAAAATTTTCACAATGTACCCATTGATTAAGACCACAAAGTATAAAACATATACAGAGACAAACTAAACTAGTTTTTTAGGATAAGGAATGGGTCACAACGGAAGAATGTCTCCCTTCGGGTATGTCTAAGACACATTTATACTACAGTTGATGTATGTATTCTTGAATCACCTATTAAACAAGACGGTTTTTTTTTTTAATTTTGCTCAAAACCAAAACACTTAAATTTTAATTTTATATAGATACTGACCGATATTTACAAGCTTGTATTAACTTTTTTAATCAAGGCGAACATATTGGCCCCAGACGTGAAGCCAAATTGTGGACAAGGATTTTACATTACTTCATGTTCTTTATTTTTCATCAAGACTCTTTTTTAGGATTTTATTTGTTTTGTTAAATAATAGGTATTTTTCAATTTAATTAATAATGGTTGTTCTAGCTCGCAAAATTTAATTTCTTATTTGCAAAGAGTTATTTAAATAATTCGATATTAGATAATTGAATATGATAAGTTAGAATATTTGAAATACAGTGACTGATTGGATACGCTAAATCACATTGCATTAAAAAATTGAGATGCAGAATTTTTTGTTCGTATTTACATTGCTAAGGCTTGAAATTACAATGAACTTTAGACATTATAGCAATGATTGTTCACATTAATGTAAGGAATATGAGTACGAGAGTTTCAGAAAGGAAGGAATATGGTGTTATATGTGTTGGGAATTATTCGTAGGGCGATGGAATGAAAGAGCGATATTTAGCGTTTATTCCTTCCCGGAGATAGGCCCCGGAAGCAAGTGAAAGTGTACAAGTAATATTTTATGTAATGACGAACAAAGAAATAGACGACGCGCGGAGATCTGCCTGGTGTTACGGCAGTGGCCCGACTGGTGTGGTGTCGCCACGTCCCTAGCTCGACCCCTTTGTTTATATCGCGGAGATTTTTATTGTGTTAATATAAACAAAAGTCTGGGTTGGGCGATAGGTACATGGCACAGGGTTAAACAGGTACAGCTACATATGTAATTATAACAAAAAAATATTTAGGTACATTCAGTTAAAAAAAAAATTTAATATACATTCGCTTAGATTCGAAAATTTTTACCAAACCTCTTTAGAGAAATGCATAATGGTATTCTAAAAAAATGTTAATAACATATTAAAATGCGCGATAAAAACAAAAAAAATATCTGGATTATTTTCAGAAAATTACAGATATTTTAGCAAAAAACTCATAACAATCTGTCATGGAATAGGGGTGATATCGATTGTACTGTCCTACAAAGGAACGAGTTTATTATGACATGTGCGATGCACTAGCCTGCATGTGGCGCCGACCGCAAATATCAAATCACGTCAAACATTTTCAGCGATCAAAAGGCATCCACCGCATCAAAAGGCATACAATATTACACAAATAATTTTAGTTAAATAAGTTTATCTGTAGATACAGTGTGATGTTGAACTCCCCCAATTGGAAACCAGCTGGCAGATTTAATGATAAATACATGGGTTCTGCATTTACTATCGTATAGTTACATTGCCTGGTTCGATTTACTCCAATCTACTATCCACCATGAATATTAGTCAGCTAGCTGGAACCCGTCAAAAATGAACGAATATTGATTCTCGTCTTTGGTTAGCCCTAGTATATAATATATCGCAGGCAAATTCTTTTATTTTATTTTATTATTCGCTATTATTATATTAGGTTTTATAAAATGCCTTACCTCTTAAAAGACTATGCTAAAAAATACCTTCGGAACGGTGGTGTAACACAGTGTTACATGATTAAAAATCGACATAGTTTTTAATATATGGTAAAAAACATATATTTTCAATACAGATAAGACTTTTGAAAGGTCCATTTATATAATTATGAAAGGTAAACATACATATGTGCATTATTTTAGTAAATTATCATAAAATAGTGGCATATCGAATTTTCGTGCGCTCACGCCGACGAATCATTACCAACTTAATTCAACGACGCGGCGACTGCAATTCGTCTTTGTCTAATACGTGTTACGCGACTCTACCGCGCTCTTTCGATATTGTTTTCTCTTTCACCGATACCCAAGCAACCGCCATCTCTGTCCTACATGAAATGTGTAGTATTATCGTGCTCTTTCTTCCTCGATTTAACTGCGACGTGCAATATTCTGCTGTCTTTTATACACTGGCCGAAAATTCGAGAGTAATGAATAAAAAATTTTTAATTAAAAAATCCGTACATTCGTAACAGTTTATTTAATTTAATCATTTTGGTGTAAAAATGTCTATTCGATGATTATAAAAAGTGTGACGTTTTAGTTTTCGTAAATAAGGAAGATATTTCATATTTTCTATGACATGTAGACCTACGTTACACGTACGTTACACCACCGACACACAGGAGTTATGACGAAATGTGTCGTCATTTTCTGCTTCTTTTAAGTACCGCCTTTTACAAATTGCCACGGCAATTTGTTCCAATTAGTACCACACTAACCTAACCTAACCTTACCTAATCTGATACAATTGGGATCTTCGGCAATTTGTATAACTGATTACGTGGCATGGCCAGATTAACCAGATACTGGGAGATGGTCCTGTTAGAAACCTGAACAACCGTCGAGCTTGCATGCGAAGATGTATGAATGTAGACGAAGCGAAAGTTGTATGTCAGGACAGAAAAGTATGGCGCTCTATCCTCTCTGCCTACCCCCATGGGGAAACGGCGTGATGGTAAGTAAGTAAGTAAGATTACGTTTATAAACAGACGACTCCGTTTGTATACGGACGAATAATCAAATTTGCCTGCGACATATATTTACAGTATCTTTTGGCGGTCCACGGACAGGCGGCCGTAGCAACATGAGTAGAGCGGCCTGTTTGTGGTTGGTGGCCCGGAGTTCAAGACCCATCTCCGGCCGTTTAATTTGATTTTCTTAGCCGTGAATTCGAACGAAATTACGGACGCTATACGAAATTGCGGACCGACAGACAGAAAACGAAATTATTATGTTTGAAATTTAAAGGGATATATTTCAGTTGTTGAGATATTCGTACAACAATTTATTTTACAAAAAATGACCTGCAATGCGCAAGTGACCTTTTTTGATGCAAGAAAATTGTGAATCTTCTGAATTCTGTCTTCGATCCGCGTGATATTTTAACGTTTTTTTTTTAATAGAGATGCGAACACGGAATACGTGTCACATCAATATTCTTACTATTTAAAAACTAAGGTAAACGCTTGTGCTATGAAAATAGGACTAACTTGCTAGTCTAGAGTGAAGTTCGAACCCGCGACCTTTGGATCACGAGGCGAATGTCCTGACCACAAGACTACAAGCTAATGTTAGGGCCTAACTTCCCAAATCTATGTACAATCAGAATATGCGAAGGCGTCATCGATCGCATCATGTAAATCATCGTTTTGTGAAATATATTATGAAAAAAATTAAAATGAATGAAAAATATATTAATGACCCATTCCCCTTGAGGGCATTTTAAAATGGAGGGTAGGTTGAGAATTCTATCTTCTCGTGAGGGATGGCACATGACAATTCTCCCATGCCAATTACATAATTATTATAATAAAAGTAATGTTACAGGAAGGGAACCTGGTTGTTCCTGGAGTAAAGTAATTTCTTGGTACAACATGATACCTATCAAGCAGGGGCGTTCAGTGAGAACAAGAAGCATGATATTTTTCTAAGCGTATATTTTGAAAGGAAAGCGAAATAAGATATACATCTCATAATATTTCTATCACAAAAATGAACATATTATTCAGATTTTAATATTCTGAAAGATAAATTTCGATTTTTTTCCAAATAGATGTTAGAGTAAAAGTCATGCACCTTATTCTCACTGCACGCCCCTGCTATCAAAATGCAAGAGCACGATATTAAACTATTTTATTCATTATATTTGCCCATACGTTTCTACATCTATACCTATAAAATCAAATGTTTGTCTGTCTGTTCTGTATACAAATCTACACCGTTTGACCGATCTAAACTAAATTTTGCATACTTATTCCTTAAGATCCAGGGAGTCATATACCCCTTTACCACTTTACCTCCCTCCCCTCCCCTCCCCACCTCAAAGTGATATACTTTCTATACAAATCAAAACCCTTAAACCGATCTGACCTATGCATTATCTCCTCCCATAACACAAACGAGATTTTTTTATTCAATTTATTTAAAAAATATATAAACGTCAGGTTCATGTCACAAAAAACACCACGCTTATTGTGACATCACCGGGAATCGACTTTCGAACCCCCGCAGTGAGAAGCCAGTGTCGTGCCGACTAGGCTGTGAGGCCGCTTACAGTCTTAACTAAGTTCCGAAAAAGTCTGGACGATTTAAAATATTTTAGAAAGAACTGGAAGCCGATGGAACACACGAAAATAAACGAGAAGGTTGGAGCCAAAACTTTCTCTATATGAGCATTGCTACCAGGGTTAGTGACAGTTCCAAAAAGCGAACCATAGAAAACATGCCGTAGATAAAGTGCAATGAATATAAAGAGTACTAGAGACGGGAGGAATATTTTATTGCAAATTACTGAATAGTGTTCCAGCTAAAGTTTGTCTTGTGATTAGTGTTTTATAAAAGTTTTGGAATTGTTTTAAAACGTTTAATTTCATCCCCTACCACGGTGAAATTGTGACAATATTTTCAACTTTTATTTTACAGACTTGTACTTGAAGTAAATTTAAAATGATTTTTTATACTGTGTGACTAAATAAATTAGGCTGAGCAGCACTGCAAAAGCAATTTGCTAAAATAAAAAAAGGAAATAAAAGATTTTATTCATCTCAATAACAAGACAGACGTAATAAAACCTTCGTCTTTGGCACACGTCGCCGATGCCGGGAGATGCCAGGTGCTATTGCGGGTAGCAAAAAAGGCCCTAGGGGTGGCCAACTGCGCGCCGACCAACTGGCCGCGAAACCAACCGGGCTGCAACCCGTGCGATAATGCAACTAAAAAAAAAACACCTTATATAATCAAAATATTATTTTTATATTATCTTTACGCGTGATGGGATGAAGAAGTTTATTGATACATGAATGAAGAGAATTATGATTATTAATGATGCGGTTCGTGAATTCGGAAAAGTTATTACTAGTTAGACAACGTCGACGAAAGTAGTGAAATTAATCATTTTGAAAGTTTAAAAAATAAAATAGACGTAAACTCGGAATTTTTTTTGCTTGACGATATTACTTTCGCCAACTCTTCTCCTCCGCTCTTAATATTCCCATTATAACCATCTTTACTCATTTCTGGTGAGTTACTTTTGACTCATTTTATCAGTACCTAATTAATTAATTATTTTTATTTCCATCTATTTTTTCTGTATTTTTCTGTATGCATTTAAACCTGTCGAAAAGAGATCGAAACTCGAATACTAAAATAGAAAATTTTATATAAACTCGCGTAGAGCTAGCAAAGTTCGTGTTTTTAACCTATGATTATCACGTATATCATTACAAAGTAAACGCCAAATCCTTCAATGATATATTTATTTAAATTCTAGGAAGCATAAAGTAGGGAAAGTTTCATATCTCATTTCATAGCTGGAACACTACATTTTGCCTAGAAATTTGCCTAGAAATTCCAGAAAGAATAATCTACCAAAATATAATTATGTCAGATAGACAGAGTTTTTCTCTTTGTAATTAAAATAATTGACGTCTATTTAAGCGGGTAATTGAGTACATATTATTTTTACAATATCTGTCTCTTACTAATTGCCGACTTTGTTATCTTACTAAACATTTGTTTTTGTATTTTTTTATAAAACTGATCGATTTGTGAAAATGATGGATGACTGTGGATGCTGTCCATATTACCTACATTAATGTCCTTAGTCAATGTTAAAGTATTTTTATTTATAAGTATTAAGTATCTGTATAAAGTATACAGACACAGATTATATGAAGATATTAAATTGAAAATTAATAATATCCTCAGAAAAATATGCAATAGATAGGTACTAACTTACCATCACGCCGTTTCCCCGTGGGGGTAGGCAGAGAGGATAGAGCGCCATACTCTTCTGTCCTGACATACAACCTTCGCTTCGTCTACATTCGTACATCTTTGCATGCAAACTCGACGGTTGTTCAGGCTTCTAACAGGACCATCTTCCAGTATCTGGTTAATCTGGTCATGCCACGTCTTCCGTGGTCGCGCTCTCTTTCTTACGCCTTCAACACTTGCATCATATATCTTTCTTACCATTCTTTCCTCATTCATTCGCTCAACATGCCCAAACCACCTGAGCGACCCTATTTATATTCTGTGTATTACGCTACGATCAGCTTTACATTCATTCCTAATATCTTCATTTACTCATATTCTAATTAATTATAAAATAACTTAGGACTACGTTATTAAAGTTGCAAGCTTACAAGAAATAGGGGTCACAGATGTTTCACATTAAATAGAAAAAATAGTTATCTTAACTTTTTTTATTTATTGAGAAAGTTAGAGAATAGGTTCAAAATACATAAAAAATATATATGACTATTTCAAGCTCAACCCAATATCAAAATTATAGGTGTCTTCGGCCAGCTCTATCAATATATATATCAATGAAATACGATCATGTACGCATGTACACGTCCTGCACAGCTTTTAGGCGTGTACAGTACGAGTGGAGAACAAGCAAACAAATTAAATTGGCAACAATTATTGACTCCAAGTAACACATAATGGCGTCATCTCGTGTAGTAGTCAAAGGTGTTTGATTTATTGCAATATAAAATTGATAGGTATTTGAAAATGAGATAATTCATCTACTTTAGATATGCATTACACCTATAGTGTCAAATTATTCGTGATCATAAATGTTTGAAATGACGTAATTGGTTTATTAACCATATATTTTTCGATAGGTTAATTTTTTCTTTGTACAGCGTATATTTTTCTATGAGTGTCATCTATTTGTCAATTATTATCACGGGACGTGACTGTGGGAGGCAAATGAAAACATCAAAACAATTTAAAGTTTTTGTCTATTTACTAAAAAGTCACTGGCCACGAATTAAATTTGAGCACTATTTTTAAATTCACACTATTTCGTAATTTATCACTCGTCTGTAGAACACTTAATTATCGCTTGCTAGAATATTCCCACATAGGTTCGCAGAGAATTCACGTCAATACGCGCGTAAGTTCTTGCATATATTTTCAAACGCTAGTCTCTGCATAATTTATTGTCGCTGGTCGCACGTCAAATAAAAAACTAAACTGAGCAGAAGCTGGCCATCTCTTTATATAGAAAATTTCACGTCGCGATAGTTCGAGAATAGCCTAATCGTTACGAGAGTCGTGTGGAGCATTCCAGAAAGTACGAGAGACCTTAGATGATTTCAGAGTGTTCCATAATGTTGTCAGTATAACTGATGGATAAATTTTGAGAGGTTTTGAGAGTACGCAATTGATCTGGATTCTCTCATATCATCTCATTATACTATTAATATATATATTTTTTAAATAGAGATACAAACACGGAATACGCATCGCTCAATCTTTTTATTATTTTCAAATTAAGCTAAATTCTTGTACACCACCGGATAGACATTAGGCATACACATTTGTATTCGTAAATAACCGTAAATAATTCATAAATATGTGTATGTAATATAATATAAAAGCACAGATCTAATGTAATTACGCCATACGCGAATCTCATCCCAAAGAGTATCAATCGAATATAAAGATTTCATTTGAAATAATTGAATTTTTTACGTTGAAAAGAAATCAATCGCATGTGAAAAGCTTACATTATGGGTACTACAGAAATATACTCCATATTCACCAAAACGAGATCAGAAGAATTTTGTGATGAAGAAATTCTTTTCATCGGTGAGATCCGAGGCTTCACTACATCATAAGGGCTGGGGGCGAATGGCAAAACCATGCGAGCATCTCATCTCTGCGTTAAAGTACCCATTTCGTTTATTCAGCAGTACACTATTTTTGATTTATTTTGTGTGTGTATACATTTTAAAATGGATTATTTTTTAGACATATTTATAAAATTCGAATGTTGATTCTTAAAACACATCTTGTGGGGAAAATCTACAATTGATTTACGGAATGGTATATTCTATCATGGGTGGAAATGGCGAATGTTACATTGTGTAAAGTGATCACTTAAGCCAACCATAAAGATAGGTCATAAGTCCTATGTACACCCAAATGACTTCTATACCTACTTTCCCATAATAAATACAGTTTCGTCTCTGTGAGATATCTATAATATACATTAATTGATTAATAATGTCTCTGTGACATAAATCCAGCACTGTTCTGAAAGATTTGAACAAACTCAAAATATTCCGAATATTTTTTTGTGAAATTATTACAAAGACAAGTTCAGTACTTCTCTTCAGGCAGAAACAGAGGATCATTGTGATAAAAGAGATGATGATCTCCTTCATTATGGCGACTCTGACCAGATCTGTTCGAGCATCTAGCAGGGTCTTTGGCGATAACTCCACAAACAGAGCGTCAGTCTAGGCGGCCAGACCGCTGTGCCGGGAGGGTTGTGTAGCGGGCGCCGGAGCCGCGTCATACAGAGGACGAAATGGAGCGAAAACGTATCAAGCCCTTGAACTACACGAACAAAGCCGAATCGATGGGACTCATTTCGAGAAAATATTCCCATTCACATAACATAAAGCACGCCATTTCTCAATAGACATACTCCGCCGCCTCCGTCGCTTGACGAGCCGTCGGCGCACATTCCATTTGGGCTGAGGACGTCTTTATGTGATGATGAATTATAACCTCCAGCGCGGCGCCTGCCGGGGGAACTTTGATTTGGGGAATTTAATCAACTATTCAATATTCTAATGAGGCTTTTTTCTGGTTGTTCACACAAAGCCACGCGCAATTAATATGTAGAATAGCGTTTTTTAGGCTACCGGAGTAAAATGCGTCACGAAACGGTGTAAAAATATTAGCTGAGTTAATATTATTATCAAATTAATTAAAAGACGTACAAAAAAATCAAATCAACGAAAAAAATGTACGAGGCCGCTGTAGCGTTATTAGTTAACGCGCTTGCCCCGGATAGGAGGAGATCCGTGGTTCGAATCCCGGTAGCAATCAAATATTTTTTGTTTTGATTTAATTTTTCTGTATGTCATTTCTAATTGTTTTATAAATGTGTTAATGAATTTATATAACAGGTATCGAAAACAATTTTTTTTATTATGGTGATAAAAAACTTATTATTTACTTTTTAAGTAGAAGTTTGGAGAAATTGATAAATAAGTTATGAATACTTGAAATATACTTGTTCTCACTTCAATAGTTAAAAATTATTTGAATTTATTAAGCCACCAATTTTCAAGTATTACCTACTCGTGATCACAATTTTATTGTAGAAAATGATGATTAGTATCAAAAATTACAAACATCTACAAAATAGATTAATTAAGAACCGTTAAAAATAAAATGTTTTTTTTTGCATTTCGCAAAAAAACATTGGATCTCTGCAAAATCTAATTTTAACTTAAATAACTTTTCCATATACTCCCATTCTTCGTTCCCTTACCTTAATCCTACGTCACACTCCGCCCTTCCAATTCTTTCTCAATATACATATTTTGAAACCACAAATTATCTTGTATCATAACACTTTGCTAATATCATTAACAATCGTCAGTGGAAAGTTTATAACTGACAAAATTTCGTTTTTTTTAAATTTAAAAATAAAATAAAATATTTAGTTTTAAACCACTTATTATACTATATTTTCGTCAACTAGTTTCGGTTGGTCTCAACCTTCATCAGGACAATATAATATAGACAAATTTAAGTAAAGAAAACATAGTAAAGAAAATTAGAGAGCGACAAAATGTAAACTAGGTGGCGGAAAGGAAAGGGTTAAGCGGACTATTAGATAAATTTATTTGTTTTTTTATTATTTGGCTATTATTATTGAAAGCTTCATTAATTTCTAATACAGATTATTAAGGCGCAAGTTAGTTAAATAGAGAAATAATTTTAGTCCCCTTAATTTTTTCTTTATAAAATGATAAAAATAAAAAAAACGTCAATTCCAATCGAATACGGGTACAAATCGCGACAAGACACCCCCGCCCGCGCATACAGCGCGCGACCCCTATTCACAATTCCAACCCCCAAATACAAATATTATTCAGAAAGCGCTTATCGAATCGTTCGGAGAATTTACCTAATGGGGACTCGAGCGGAATGTAATGTAAAGGGAGCTTGATATTAATATACGGCACTTACAAAGAATGGCGCTGCACTAACGCCACGAGATGTGAGACATAAATATTTATAAAGCTAACGTTAAAAAATCTGGCGACCTCCGAACCTGATGGGTACTGGATTTTATGGTTATGTATTCTAATACACCTTCAGTGAATGGTACCCACCACTTATCCAGAAAATTCTAAGAGCAAAAGCTTCCATATCGGTCCTACTCAATCGTCTCCAGTCTGACATTTTTTTCTGCTAACAAGCAGGACCGTGCTGCTCAGCAAGGCCGCTAGATCAAAGCCATTAACTGTCCTAGCCTATAAATACGTCTTTATTAGCAATAAACTTAACATACATATAACAATAGGAGATACACATGTTGTAACGATATTGGCCTATTCAAATAGACATTGCTGAAAAATTATACGAAAATATCTATCTGCTAAAGTTTATAATAAAGAGAAGCTTCACAAACCGTTAAATACTCTATAATTAAATATTTGCCGGATAGGTAGGTGCGGACGAGCCTTATTATTTCTGCACGCGGGCGTGTAAAGCAGGCTTTATGTTATTTTGTTTAACGAGATTGTCCAATCACAGACGCGGGCCGTGAGCACCGAATCTGGCCAGTCAGGAACGTGGATCCGCGGAACGAATTCGGCGAATCAGAGGCTTTCTGAGTTAGACTTTGACTTTTACACGCTAGTTGGAATCAAAGATGGCGCGAGATAGGGACTATTTTTAGGCGTTACAAATTAGAAAGCGGCACTTGAGTTTTCAGCTTGAAGGTCGGCGGAGGCTTTGTCGAGGAGAGTCAGTAAGGAAGATAATTTGGCTGGATCGAGGAAAAAGCCAGAGGTTGATAATAATTCAAAGAGAATTGGAACAGTGAACAGCTAAGCATTTTCAATATTATTTATTTCTATTGCCTTTTTCGTGTATTCAATTTAGAACTTTCTGGATCGTAACAATTATTGATACATGTTGTGGATTGTTTTGTTACGTATTTTGGGCCTAGGGATAATTATTACTATACGCGCTTCGGATTTAATGTACAAGAAATCGTACTGTTGCTACGGTGATAATTCCAGCGGGGGAATTATTGCATAACGCTGATGAAATATGTAATTCTGTCGCTGTTCATATGAAAAATCATTTAAATTTGATATTCATATATTACCAAAGATATAAAGGCTTTAAAATGGAATACTTTACTGACGAAGGGTGTTTCGTGTTTGTTCGTGGGTTTTAAAATTCAGTATAATTATGTATATTCAATGTCGCGAGGTTCGGAATGTGCGAGAGGTTCTTCAGGGCGGATGTATTCTTATGCTAAAGAATGCTTTGTTATCTATACTGGCGATTGAATACACGGATTTCTATATGATTTGTATTGTTTGGAAATAATTGGGATCGGAGTATTTATGGGGTTTTGATATCACGATTGTCAGTGTGATATAAATTCAAATCGTACGAGGAATTTCCTACAAACAATATATTTTAAAAATGTTTCTGGATTTTATATTTATTTTATTAAAACATGAATGTGTGGTTTATTTGAACTCGTTACATGTTTGTATTGCGTATCATTAGGCAATCGTTGAAAACACGATTTGTTCCTATCAAGTTCTTATAAAGACGTGTTTCGAATTGTATATATTCCTTAATTGCGGTGGTTATTCATATGGCATTGTTTTTATTCATTCAATATTAGATATTTGAAATGTTTTTTTACAACATATTCCATTATTGTGGGTCGTTTACGGTTAGATCAGATCAACCTTCGGTCTTCCGTAGCCGTGATAGTTTTCATATGACATTGTTTAATTCATTCAATATTAGATATTTGAAATGTTTTCTAGAACATTTTTCACTATTGTGGGCAGATCGCGGTCTCTTCAGGGGTAGTTAACCTTCGGTCTTCCGTGATCACGTTATTTACTTATATGACAGATTGTTTTGCTTTGTTCGTTTAATATAAGTAATATCATATTTTTATGAGTTACCGTAATTATTTATCTATATGATTTTATTATTGAGAGTGATGCAACGAATACTACCTTCACGAATACGAATATCAGGCTTGCTATTCGGTGAATACGAATGCGAATATTTCCACCAAGGTGGGGGAACTTGAACATACTTGTAAATATAATAACCTTGATGCAACGAATACTACCTTCATGAATACGAATATCAGGCCTACTATTCGGTGAATACGAATGCGAATATTTCCACCAAGGTGGGGGAACTTGAACATACTTGTAAATATAATAACCTTGATGCAACGAATACTACCTTCATGAATACGAATATCAGGCCTACTATTCGGTGAATACGAATGCGAATATTTCCACCAAGGTGGGGGAACTTGAACATACTTGTAAATATAATAACCTTGATGCAACGAATACTACCTTCATGAATACGAATATCAGGCCTACTATTCGGTGAATACGAATGCGAATATTTCCACCAAGGTGGGGGAACTTGAACATACTTGTAAATATAATAACCTTGATGCAACGAATACTACCTTCATGAATACGAATATCAGGCCTACTACTCGGTGAATACGAATGCGAATATTTCCACCAAGGTGGGGGAGAACGCAAGCATACTTGTAATTGTATTGTTTATGTCTGCTTGTGATATCACTATACGGCGTAGATGAACTAGTTTGAAAGGGCTTATGTTCTGTATGTGCTCGGCGTAGAGGGAATAGTTTTCTTGTTTCTAGGATCTAATACAGGTTTACAGGTGCTGATATTGAAATATATATACAAGGAAAACACTATTTTGGGAACCATTAACTGGATGGAAGATATTGAAGCACACATACGCACAAGGAGGACGTTATGTTAAATACATGACTGAAAAGTTGTTATTGGAAAACACAGGCGTCCAGTCGGCGGGACGCAAGCATACTTGTAATTATATTGTTTATGTCTGCATGTGATATCACTGTACGGCGTAGATGAACTAGTTTGAAGGGGTTTATGTCCTGTATGTGCTCGGCGTAGAGGGAATAGTTTTCTTGTTTCTAGGATCTAATACAGTTTCACAGGTGCTGATATTGAAATATATGTGTATATGTATATGTATATATATATACAAGGAAAACACTATTTTGGGAATCACTAACTGGATGACAGATATTGCAGCACACATACACACAAGGAGGACGTTATGTTAAATACATGACTGGAAAGTTGTTATTGGAATACACAGGCGCCACTAGAAGATATGGGCAGTTTGCAGAGAACTTCAACTTCTGTCAGTTAAGGACCTTTTACTATTACTATTCTTTCGCCTTTTTGCATAACCGTGGATGAACTAGATTGAAGGGGTTTATGTTCTGTATGTGCTCGGCGTAGAGGGAATAGTTTTCTTGTTTCTAGGATCTAATACAGTTTTACAGGCGCTGATATTAAAATATATATACAAGGGAAATGAAGGGCTACACAGGCGCTGGTAATTGCTCAATTTTGGAGAGTTATATTACTTCGGATCAGGATGCCATCTCAGAAGCAGACCAACTACAGAACTAAGATAAGAACCTTTGATATTATTTATTCCTGATGTTTTCTTATGTGTAACAAATGGAATGTTCGTGCTATATAATTTGTCATTGTCACATGGTCACTATTCATTTCATTACGTGGGTTCAGAGCCGACGGTAACGGACGCGGAAACAAATTAGTACTGATGTCGGGACGTAACGTCGGGATTATATCTTGATTATCTTTAGGATAGAAGCGAGGTCATCATACGTGCATTCTGCATTTCAAACGTTTTACTAACATATATAAATACATATTATTGCGTTTTACAAATTGAATATGATCGCGGAAAATAGGTATTTCGCCCGGTTGTGCAATATTAACTTCCAACGTAGCATAATGAGATCTTATTACCGGCGCTAGACTCTTAAGGTTAGGCACGCGGGGATTATAAATGGGATAATGAACGAGAACCGAATGGGGAAGTTCGTCTCTTCATGGTCGGGAGGCGAGGAGTCGTACGTCTTTCACGCCCCGTGATCTTGGGAGGCTGAATTTCGATTGTGGAAAAAGATGAAGTTGGATCTACTCGCGTGGCAAGACAGGGTCGAATGTCGGAGCGCGCGTTCTCGGCTATGGAGTCTGATTAGATTGGGGAGACACCTTAGGTCAGGGACTAGGTAGGGCCATCTTAACTGTATCTACCCGGTTGTGACTGGGTTTTAAAGCCAAGAATTACAGGATGGTCTGAAGGTCTTGATGCGGTTACCCCTCTAACATCTAAGGGGAAGAGCCTCTCACGTCTTTTCAGTCCCCTTGGTGCGACGAGCTCGGGCTCTGGTTATGAATGTATGTGAATGTAATAACTCCGTACTCAAGGACGAGATAGGACGTTCCTCATGAACGAGAAATTATAAGATGCAGGTAGCAGTTCGACAATCAATACTTATGCTCGGGACCGCTTTAATGAACGAGATCTGTCAGCAGTTTAACAATCAACTTTATGATCGGGACCGCATTCAGGAGCACGATGGCATTACTAACATCATCATTCTCATCATTCACCACCTTTTCTAACTTGCTGTATACAGAGACCTTCGGGGTTCTCCCTTCCCGGCCAGCGAGAAACATATCAGGAACTTCACAATCAACTGTAATAATCATGCTGTTTTACCATCATTTAATATCTCTAGTCAATAAGACTACACCGTGGGATCAATCACATCAACTATATTTGGCGATGCTAACATGGCTCTGACTGACGCGCTCAAGGGAGAGTCTTTTCCAGTCACCCAGTTAGTTCATTCAGCCCTTTAATCAGCAGTAAACATCATAATAATCCGGCTCATGTAGCCGCAACGTGGGATCCTCATCATTATACACCAGTCAATTTGACTGCCCCGCGGGATAATATACAAACCTTAATATCAGACGCGGGATTTCTTCCTGATATGTTTGTCGCCGGGAAGCGAGGACTTCGGGGGATTCCAGCAGGAGCAATAGAGTCTCGGCTTGATCTTGGTCTGCAGCTTAGTGTGGGAGGTTATGTCTAAACAGGAGTTAACCACCGGATGCGGCGATGCTCTGGGGCCGCATCCCCCTCCCCCCTACAGGGGGGGGGGGCATTGTAACGTACCTACCTGTACACCTAAGCTAAATACCTAACTATAAAGTTTAATAATGTAAGTTTTACGAAAAGCCCAAAGCTTGAGACTTTAAGCTACCGAATTGAGCTTTATTACAGCTTTTGGGACTTTTAAGCACACACTTTATGCTTTAAGCTACTAGATAAAACTTAAGTCGAACTTAGAACTTCGGAAGTATATTTACATGAAAGCTAATATTATTTTTTTTTTGTTAAGAATTTATATTTTCAAAATTGGCCAGTCGTGATCTATCTAGTGGTTAGGAAAATTCCCCCTCCGTTGTGTCCGTAGCTATCCAAAATTCTTTTGATATGTGGTGAGATTCGTATTCTTATTAACGCGACTAGACTAATATAGATCGAATTCTTACCTAACTATGGAAATAACAAACGCACGTAACTAATCAGTACTCGTCCTTCTAGAAACCGCTCTAGAACTCTACAGTTTCGCCTATATGAGAGATAGCCGATATCGTCCACGTCCGGAGTTGGCCTAAAAGCCAATTATATGCGGCGTAGCCTAGGAATAAACGCTAGTAGCAAACTCCCTTACATTGAACCGCCATAACTATAATACCATCGGGGTTAAAATACTGTAATATAAAACAATACAATCGTTGCCAAGTTAACGGCATACGCGAAAGATTCCGCCCGCATTGATTATCAACATCTCATAATAGCAGCTTAGAACAGTGTCAGCACAACCACATGCGGCACCCATTTATTACAGATTTACAAGATATAATAGCATACGTTATATTCAAAACACAAGTAAGAAACCTACCGATAGCGCGTCTCACGTTGTCCAATCTGCTCAATCTGTTCATAGTACATAGTAGGGGAAGAAAAACATATATATATTCACAACAACTAGGCGCAACAGAGGCTCAGGGCAAGCTTTGTCTGACATTATCGCAGCCCGAGATTCTAAGGGAATGGAAGATACAGATTTGTAAGTGAAATTTAAGAAGTGTCTAACCACTTCTGTTCAAACGTGGATTCTAGATGCCCCCCTCCCCTGTAGGGGGGAGGGGGATGCGGCCCCAGAGCATGTTTAGACATAACCTCC
>JADDOH010023658.1:0-27823 GCA_016648135.1 Agrypnia vestita | reverse complement strand
ATACGCGCTTCGGATTTAATGTACAAGAAATCGTACTGTTGCTACGGTGATAATTCCAGCGGGGGAATTATTGCATAACGCTGATGAAATATGTAATTCTGTCGCTGTTCATATGAAAAATCATTTAAATTTGATATTCATATATTACCAAAGATATAAAGGCTTTAAAATGGAATACTTTACTGACGAAGGGTGTTTCGTGTTTGTTCGTGGGTTTTAAAATTCAGTATAATTATGTATATTCAATGTCGCGAGGTTCGGAATGTGCGAGAGGTTCTTCAGGGCGGATGTATTCTTATGCTAAAGAATGCTTTTTTATCTATACTGGCGATTGAATACACGGATTTCTATATGATTTGTATTGTTTGGAAATAATTGGGATCGGAGTATTTATGGGGTTTTGATATCACGATTGTCAGTGTGATATAAATTCAAATCGTACGAGGAATTTCCTACAAACAATATATTTTAAAAATGTTTCTGGATTTTATATTTATTTTATTAAAACATGAATGTGTGGTTTATTTGAACTCGTTACATGTTTGTATTGCGTATCATTAGGCAATCGTTGAAAACACGATTTGTTCCTATCAAGTTCTTATAAAGACGTGTTTCGAATTGTATATATTCCTTAATTGCGGTGGTTATTCATATGGCATTGTTTTTATTCATTCAATATTAGATATTTGAAATGTTTTTTGTTACAACATATTCCATTATTGTGGGTCGTTTACGGTTAGATCAGATCAACCTTCGGTCTTCCGTAGCCGTGATAGTTTTCATATGACATTGTTTAATTCATTCAATATTAGATATTTGAAATGTTTTCTAGAACATTTTTCACTATTGTGGGCAGATCGCGGTCTCTTCAGGGGTAGTTAACCTTCGGTCTTCCGTGATCACGTTATTTACTTATATGACAGATTGTTTTGCTTTGTTCGTTTAATATAAGTAATATCATGTTTTTATGAGTTGCCGTAATTATTTATCTATATGATTTTGTTATTGAGAGTGATGCAACGAATACTACCTTCACGAATACGAATATCAGGCTTGCTATTCGGTGAATACGAATGCGAATATTTCCACCAAGGTGGGGGAACTTGAACATGCTTGTAAATGTAATAACCTTGATGCAACGAATGCTACCTTCATGAATACGAATATCAGGCCTACTATTCGGTGAATACGAATGCGAATATTTCCACCAAGGTGGGGGAACTTGAACATACTTGTAAATATAATAACCTTGATGCAACGAATACTACTTCCACGAATACGAATATCAGGCCTACTATTCGGTGAATACGAATGCGAATATTTCCACCAAGGTGGGGGGGAACTTGAACATACTTGTAAATATAATAACCTTGATGCAACGAATACTACCTTCATGAATACGAATATCAGGCCTACTATTCGGTGAATACGAATGCGAATATTTCCACCAAGGTGGGGGACCTTGAACATACTTGTAAATATAATAACCTTGATGCAACGAATACTACCTTCATGAATACGAATATCAGGCCTACTACTCGGTGAATACGAATGCGAATATTTCCACCAAGGTGGGGGAGAACGCAAGCATACTTGTAATTGTATTGTTTATGTCTGCTTGTGATATCACTATACGGCGTAGATGAACTAGTTTGAAAGGGCTTATGTTCTGTATGTGCTTGGCGTAGAGGGAATAGTCTTCTCGTTTCTAGGATTCTATACAGGTTTACAGGTGCTGATATTGAAATATATATACAAGGAAAACACTATTTTGGGAACCATTAACTGGATGGAAGATATTGAAGCACACATACGCACAAGGAGGACGTTATGTTAAATACATGACTGAAAAGTTGTTATTGGAAAACACAGGCGTCCAGTCGGCGGGACGCAAGCATACTTGTAATTATATTGTTTATGTCTGCATGTGATATCACTGTACGGCGTAGATGAACTAGTTTGAAGGGGGTTTATGTCCTGTATGTGCTCGGCGTAGAGGGAATAGTTTTTTTGTTTCTAGGATCTAATACAGTTTCACAGGTGCTGATATTGAAATATATGTGTATATGTATATGTATATATATATACAAGGAAAACACTATTTTGGGAATCACTAACTGGATGACAGATATTGCAGCACACATACACACAAGGAGGACGTTATGTTAAATACATGACTGGAAAGTTGTTATTGGAATACACAGGCGCCACTAGAAGATATGGGCAGTTGCAGAGAACTTCAACTTCTGTCAGTTAAGGACCTTTTACTATTACTATTCTTTCGCCTTTTTGCATAACCGTGGATGAACTAGATTGAAGGGGTTTATGTTCTGTATGTGCTCGGCGTAGAGGGAATAGTTTTCTTGTTTCTAGGATCTAATACAGTTTTACAGGCGCTGATATTAAAATATATATACAAGGGAAATGAAGGGCTACACAGGCGCTAGTAATTGCTCAATTTTGGAGAGTTATATTACTTCGGATCAGGATGCCATCTCAGAAGCAGACCAACTACAGAACTAAGATAAGAACCTTTAATATTATTTATTCCTGATGTTTTCTTATGTGTAACAAATGGAATGTTCGTGCTATATAATTTGTCATTGTCACATGGTCACTATTCATTTCATTACGTGGGTTCAGAGCCGACGGTAACGGACGCGGAAACAAATTAGTACTGATGTCGGGACGTAACGTCGGGATTATATCTTGATTATCTTTAGGATAGAAGCGAGGTCATCATACGTGCATTCTGCATTTCAAACGTTTTGCTAACATATATAAATACATATTATTGCGTTTAACAAATTGAATATGATCGCGGAAAATAGGTATTTCGCCCGGTTGTGCAATATTAACTTCCAACGTAGCATAATGAGATCTTATTACCGGCGCTAGACTCTTAAGGTTAGGCACGCGGGGATTATAAATGGGATAATGAACGAGAACCGAATGGGGAAGTTCGTCTCTTCATGGTCGGGAGGCGAGGAGTCGTACGTCTTTCACGCCCCGTGATCTTGGGAGGCTGAATTTCGATTGTGGAAAAGATGAAGTTGGACCTACTCGCGTGGCAAGACAGGGTCGAATGTCGGAGCGCGCGTTCTCGGCTATGGAGTCTGATTAGATTGGGGAGACACCTTAGGTCAGGGACTAGGTAGGGCCATCTTAACTGTATCTACCCGGTTGTGACTGGGTTTTAAAGCCAAGAATTACAGGATGGTCTGAAGGTCTTGATGCGGTTACCCCTCTAACATCTAAGGGGAAGAGCCTCTCACGTCTTTTCAGTCCCCTTGGCGCGACGAGCTCGGGCTCTGGTTTTGAATGTATGTGAAAGTAATAACTCCGTACTCAAGGACGAGATAGGACGTTCCTCATGAACGAGAAATTATAAGATGCAGGTAGCAGTTCGACAATCAATACTTATGCTCGGGACCGCTTTAATGAACGAGATCTGTCAGCAGTTTAACACTCAACTTTATGATCGGGACCGCATTCAGGAGCACGATGGCATTACTAACATCATCATTCTCATCATTCACCACCTTTTCTAACTTGCTGTATACAGAGACCTTCGGGGTTCTCCCTTCCCGGCCAGCGAGGAACATATCAGGAACTTCACAATCAACTGTAATAATCATGCTGTTTTACCATCATTTAATATCTCTAGTCAATAAGACTACACCGTGGGATCAATCACATCAACTATATCTGGCGATGCTAACATGGCTCTGACTGACGCGCTCAAGGGAGAGTCTTTCCAGTCACCCAGTTAGTTCATTCAGCCCTTTAATCGGCAGTAAACATCATAATAATCCGGCTCATGTAGCCGCAACGTGGGATCCTCATCATTATACACCAGTCAATTTGACTGCCCCGCGGGATAATATACAAACCTTAATATCAGACGCGGGATTTCGTCCTGATATGTTTGTCGCCGGGAAGCGAGGACTTCGGGGGATTCCAGCAGGAGCAATAGAGTCTCGGCTTGATCTTGGTCTGCAGCTTAGTGTGGGAGGTTATGTCTAAACAGGAGTTAACCACCGGATGCGGCGATGCTCTGGGGCCGCATCCCCCTCCCCCCTACAGGGGGGGGGGGCATTGTAACGTACCTACCTGTACACCTAAGCTAAATACCTAACTATAAAGTTTAATAATGTAAGTTTTACGAAAAGCCCAAAGCTTGAGACTTTAAGCTACCGAATTGAGCTTTATTACGGCTTTTGGGACTTTTAAGCACACACTTTATGCTTCAAGCTACTAGATGAAAACTTAAGTCGAACTTAGAACTTCGGAAGTATATTTACATGAAAGCTAATATTTTTTTTTTGTTAAGAATTTATATTTTCAAAATTGGCCAGTCGTGATCTATCTAGTGGTTAGGAAAATTCCTCCTCCGTTGTGTCCGTAGCTATCCAAAATTCTTTTGATATGTGGTGAGATTCGTATTCTTATTAACGCGACTAGACTAATATAGATCGAATTCTTACCTAACTATGGAAATAACAAAAGCACGTAACTAATCCGTACTCGTCCTTCTAGAAACCGCTCTAGAATTCTACAGTTTCGCCTATATGAGAGATAGCCGATATCGTCCACGTCCGGAGTTGGCCTAAAAGCCAATTATATGCGGCGTAGCCTAGGAATAAACGCTAGTAGCAAAACTCCCTTACATTGAACCGCCATAACTATAATACCATCGGGGTTAAAATACTGTAATATAAAACAATACAATCGTTGCCAAGTTAACGGCATACGCTAAAGATTCCGCCCGCATTGATTATCAAAATCTCATAATAGCAGCTTAGAACAGTGTCAGCACAACCACATGCGGCACCCATTTATGACAGATTTACAAGATATAATAGCATACGTTATATTCAAAACACAAGTAAGAAAACTACCGATAGCGCGTCTCACGTTGTCCAATCTGCTCAATCTGTTCATAGTACATAGTAGGGGAAGACAAACATATATATATTCACAACAACTAGGCGCAACAGAGGCTCAGGGCAAGCCTTGTCTGACATTATCGCAGCCCGAGATTCTAAGGGAATGGAAGATACAGATTTGTAAGTGAAATTTAAGAAGTGTCTAACCACTTCTGTTCAAACGTGGATTCTAGATGCCCCCCCCCCATGTAGGGGGGAGGGGGATGCGGCCCCAGAGCATCGCCGCATCCGGTGGTTAACTCCTGTTTAGACATAACCTCCCACACTAAGCTGCAGACCAAGATCAAGCCGAGACTCTATTGCTCCTGCTGGAATCCCCCGAAGTCCTCGCTTCCCGGCGACAAACATATCAGGAAGAAATCCCGCGTCTGATATTAAGGTTTGTATTTTATCCCGCGGGGCAGTCAAATTGACTGGTGTATAATGATGAGGATCCCACGTTGCGGCTACATGAGCCGGATTATTATGATGTTTACTGCCGATTAAAGGGCTGAATGTACTAACTGGGTGACTGGAAAAGACTCTCCCTTGAGCGCGTCAGTCAGAGCCATGTTAGCATCGCCAAATATAGTTGATGTGATTGATCCCACGGTGTAGTCTTATTGACTAGAGATATTAAATGATGGTAAAACAGCAGGATTATTACAGTTGATTGTGTAGTTCCTGATATGTTTCTCGCTGGCCGGGAAGAGAGAACCCCGAAGGTCTCTGTATACAGCAAGTTAGAAAAGGTGGTGACTGATGAGAATGATGGTGTTAGTAATGCCATCGCGCGCCTGAATGCGGTCCCGATCATAAAAATTGATTGTTAAACTGCTAACAGATCTCGTTCATTAAAGCGGCCCCGAGCATAAGTATTGACTGTCGAACTGCTACCTGCATCTTATAATTTTTCGTTCATGAGGAACGTCCTATCTCGTCCTTGAGTACGGAGTTATTACATTCACATACATTCATAACCAGAGCCCGAGCTCGTCGAGCCAAGGGGAGTGAAAGAACGTAGGGGCTTCTTCCCTCCGGCTGTGGTTGAGGCACGACGCTCTGGTCCGATTCGAAATGCTTCACCTTTGCTTGACTGAACACATTTTAACTGTGGGGAGGCTTTGCGCAATTCTACTTAGACCCACCCAGAGTGTCCCCGCAGTCCCGTTCATCCCCTGGATCAAGAACACGCACCCCGTCATTTGATCCCAGTTACATACAACTATCTGTATCGCGAGTGTATCTCTTTCTTCAATCCCCTGCATTTGCTTCTCATAGTTGCTCGTCCATGCGGAACGCCCTGTCTCGTACGTTGATGAGGTCCCGAACGAAGGTTTCGATTGAGGTACGGCTACCTGAGTCTTTTAGCTGACATTCATGAACATTCATATCCGGAATTCGAGCTCGTCGGGCCAAGGGAGTGAAAGAACGTAGGGGCTTCTTCCCTCCGGCTGTGTTTGAGGCACGACGCTCTGGTCCGATTCGAAATGCTTCACCTTTGCTTGACTGAACACATTTTAACTGTGTGGAGGCTTTGCGCAATTCTACTTAGACCCACCCAGAGTGTCCTCGCAGTCCCGTTCATCCCCTGGATCGAGAACACGCACCCCGTCATTTGATCCCAGTTACATACAACTATCTGTATCGCGAGTGTATCTCTTTCTTCAATCCCCTTCATTTGCTTCTCATAGTTGCTCGTCCATGCGGAACGCCCTGTCTCGTACGTTGATGAGGTCCCGAACGAAGGTTTTGATTGCGGTACGGCTACCTGAGTCTTATAGCTGACATTCATGAACATTCATATCCGGAATTCGAGCTCGTCGGGCCAAGGGAGTGAAAGAACGTAGGGGCTTCTTCCCTCCGGCTGTGTTTGAGGCACGACGCTCTGGTCCGATTCGAAATGCTTCACCTTTGCTTGACTGAACACATTTTAACTGTGTGGAGGCTTTGCGCAATTCTACTAAGACCCACCCAGAGTGTCTCCGCAGTCCCGTTCATCCCCTGGACCGAGAACACGCACCCCGTCATTTGATCCCAGTTACATACAACTACCTGTATCGCGAGTGTATCTCATTCTTCAATCCCCTTCACTATTCCATTTATACAACAATCACGTGACTAACCTCGAGAGTCTAGCACCGGTAATAAGATCTCATTATGCTACGTTGGAAGTTAACATTGCATAACCGGACGGAATGCCTATTTCCCGCGATCATATTCAATTTGTAAAACGCAATAATATGTATTTATATATGTTAGTAAAACGTTTGAAATGCAGAATGCACGTATGATGACCTCGCTTCTATCCTAAAGATAATTAAGATATAATCCCGACGTTACGTCCCGACATCAGTACTAATTTGTTTCCGCGTCCGTTACCGTCGAACTCTGAACCCACGTAATGAAATGAATAGTGACCATGAGACAATGACAAATTATATAGCACGAACATTCCATTTGATACACATAAGAAAATAAAGAATAAATAATATTAAAGGTTCTTATCTTATTTCTGTAGTTGGTCTGCTTCTGAGATGGCATCCTGATCCGAAGTAATATAACGGTTACTCTCCAAAATTGAGCAATTACCAGCGCCTGTGTAGCCATTCATTTCCCTTGTGTATATATTTTAATATCAGCGCCTGTAAAACTGTATTAGATCCTAGAAACAAGAAAACTATTCCCTCTACGCCGAGCACATACAGAACATAAACCCCTTCAATCTAGTTCATCCACGGTTATGCAAAAAGGCGAAAGAATAGTAATAGTAAAAGGTCCTTAACTGACAGAAGTTGAAGTTCTCTGCAAACTGCCCATATCTTCTAGTGGCGCCTGTGTATTCCAATAACAACTTTCCAGTCATGTATTTAACATAACGTCCTCCTTGTGTGTATGTGTGCTGCAATATCTGTCATCCAATTAGTGATTCCCAAAATAGTGTTTTCCTTGTATATATATATATATATATATTTCAATATCAGCACCTGTAAAACTGTATTAGATCCTAGAAACAAGAAAACTATTCCCTCTACGCCGAGCACATACAGAACATAAACCCCTTCAAACTAGTTCATCTACGCCGTACAGTAATATCACATGCAGACATAAACAATATAATTACAAGTATGCTTGCGTCCCGCCGACTGGACGCCTGTGTTTTCCGATAACAACTTTCCAGTCATGTATTTAACATAACGTCCTCCTTGTGTGTATGTGTGCTCCAATATCTGCCATCCAGTTAATGGTTCCCAAAATAGTGTTTTTCTTGTATATATATTTCAATATCAGCACCTGTAAACCTGTATTAGATCCTAGAAACAAGAAAACTATTCCCTCTACGCCAAGCACATACAGAACATAAGCCCTTTCAAACTAGTTCATCTACGCCGCATAGTGATATCACAAGCAGACATAAACAATACAATTACAAGTATGCTTGCGTTCTTCCCCACCTTGGTGGAAATATTCGCATTCGTATTCACCGAATAGTAGGCCTGATATTCGTATTCATGAAGGTAGTATTCGTTGCATCATGGTTATTATATTTACAAGTATGTTCAAGTTCCCCCACCTTGGTGGAAATATTCGCATTCGTATTCACCGAATAGTAAGCCTGATATTCGTATTCGTGAAGGTAGTATTCGTTGCATCAAGGTTATTATATTTACAAATATGTTCAGGTTCCCCCACCTTGGTGGAAATATTCGCATTCGTATTCGCCGATTAGTAGGCCTGATATTCGTATTCATGAAAGTAGTATTCGTTGCATCACTCTCAATAATAAAATCATATAGATAAATAATTACGGTAACTCATAAAAATACGATATTACTTATATTAAACGAACAAAGCAAAACAATCTGTCATATAAGTAAATAACGTGATCACGGAAGACCGAAGGTTAACTACCCCTGAACAAACCGCAAACTGCCCACAATAATGGAAAATGTTGTAGAAAACATTTCAAATATCTAATATTGAATGAATAAAAACAATGTCATATGAATAACTATCGCGATTACGGATGGCCGAAGGTTAACCACCCCTGAACACACCGCGAACTGCCCACAATAGTGAATAATGTTCTAGAAAACATTTCAAATATCTAATATTGAATGAATAAAAACAATGTCATATGAAAACTATCACGGCTACAGAAGACCGAAGATTGATCTGATCTAACCGCAAACGACCCACAATAATGGAAAATGTTGTAGAAAACATTTCAAATATCTAATATTGAATGAATAAAAACAATGTCATATGAAAACTATCGCGATTACGGAATATATATACAATTCGAAACACGTCTTTATAAGAACTTGATAGGAACAAATCGTGTTTTCAACGATTGCCTAATGATACGCAATACAAACATGTAACGAGTTCAAATAAACCACACATTCATGTTTTAATAAAATAAATATAAAATCCAGAAACATTTTTAAAATATATTGTTTGTAGGAAATTCCTCGTACGATTTGAATTTATATCACACTGACAATCGTGATATCAAAACCCCATAAATACTCCGATCCCAATTATTTCCAAACAATACAAATCATATAGAAATCCGTGTATTCAATCGCCAGTATAGATAACAAAGCATTCTTTAGCATAAGAATACATCCGCCCTGAAGAACCTCTCGCACATTCCGAACCTCGCGACATTGAATATACATAATTATACTGAATTTTAAAACCCACGAACAAACACGAAACACCCTTCGTCAGTAAAGTATTCCATTTTAAAGCCTTTATATCTTTGGTAATATATGAATATCAAATTTAAATGATTTTTCATATGAACAGCGACAGAATTACATATTTCATCAGCGTTATGCAATAATTCCCCCGCTGGAATTATCACCGTAGCAACAGTACGATTTCTTGTACATTAAATCCGAAGCGCGTATAGTAATAATTATCCCTAGGCCCAAAATACGTAACAAAACAATCCACAACATGTATCAATAATTGTTACGATCCAGAAAGTTCTAAATTGAATACACGAAAAAGGCAATAGAAATAAATAATATTGAAAATGCTTAGCTGTTCACTGTTCCAATTCTCTTTGAATTATTATCAACCTCTGGCTTTTTCCTCGATCCAGCCAAATTATCTTCCTTACTGCGGACTCTCCTCGACAAAGCCTCCGCCGACCTTCAAGCTGAAAACTCAAGTGCCGCTTTCTAATTTGTAACGCCTAAAAATAGTCCCTATCTCGCGCCATCTTTGATTCCAACTCGCGTGTAAAAGTCAAAGTCTAACTCTAAGGACGCGTTTCATTGGCCAGTTCGTTACGCGGACAACCGCTTTTGATAGGCTCGCTTCGCCAAACTAAAAGAACATAAAGCCTGCTTTACACGCCCGCGTGCCGAAATAATAAAGCTCGTCCGCACTTACTTATCCGGCAAATATTTAATTATAGAGTATTTAACGGTTTGTGAAGCTTCTCTTTATTATAAACTTTAGCAGATAGATATTTTCGTATAATTTTTCAGCAATGTCTATTTGAATAGGCCAATATCGTTACAACTTGAAATGAATTTGTTAAAATCCTACTAATATTATATAGCTTATATAGCTATAGTGGCTTGACCGAAATTTACTTTCACTGAATATTGAAAAAACTAAGTACCTAACATTCAGTCCAACAGAAGCTGGTCAACCTAAAGACATCATAAATTATCAAATACAGTTACACAGCTGTAGTTTACCAAATAGATGCAACTGTATATGCCTTGAAAAAGCCCTGTGATATAAAATACCTAGGAATAATAATTGATAACAAACTCAGTTGGCGGGGACACATATCTCTCTAATAAGGTTAGGAAAACGGGATACATATATAGAAGTCTGAGAAATGTGGTAGATATTGTATCCCTCAGGACTATATATTGTTCCATCACTCAATCCCTATTATCCTATGGCATAATTGGATGGGGAGGGTGTGTCAAATCAGTCATGGATCCGCTGACAAAATCACAAAAATGCGTCATGCGTATAATCACCAAGAAATCGAGAATGTTTCCTTCAGATGATTTGTTTGGAATATTTAACGTTCTTGACCCGAGACAATTATACCTTAAAACCATACTAATAAAATTCCACAAGGACAAGGTAAATTTTAATCGTACACAACAAACACGGGTTACAAGGCTGGCAAATACAAATAATTTCGAGGTACCTAAAAGGAAAACGTCTTTTGGGCAAAGACAATTTAATTTCACTGCCCCGCTTTTTTTCAACAAGTTACCTAATGAAACTAAAGAAATAACTCTACACATTTTAAACATCATATTATAGGTAGAAGGTATGCTGAAGAAGTGATCCGCCCTTGACCTCTGAATTGGCAAAAACTGATTTATATAATTTAAAGTATACTATAATATAATATTTATTTTTGTAACTAGTTAAATTCTTATCTTAATTTTGTATGTGTATTTTCTATTTTTTTCTCTTAAATTTAGGTATTCATATGATATACTTTAAATTCTTATCTTGATTTTATATGTATATTTTCTTTTCTTTTTATTTTCTTTTAGATTTAGATTCTTTAATTGTCATTTTTTATTAGTACATAAATACCATATGAGAATAACTGCCACAGAACAGGTTTTTACCTAGTATGGCAGTTATTAGTATCTTGTATTAACTAATGTAAATGTAAATAAACAATAAATAAATAAAATAAAAATAATAATAAAAAAATATATAAATAAATGTGAAAGTTTGTGAGGATTTGTGGATGTTTGTTTGTTACTCTTTCACGCAAAAACTACTGAAAAGATTTTGTTAAAAATTTACAGTATTATACATCTGAATAACACATAATATATAATTTATAAATATATAAAGTAAATTGGCTAAACTATATGGATATATAAGTAATCTAAGAGCTATCTAAGAGCTCTATGTCGGCGTGCGGTGCATAAACCTTTAAGCCACGTTACAGATTAACAGCCAGGTGCCTGGCATTATATAATCGTATTTTCATAAAATAAAAAAAATTAACGAACTTTTTCCAGTGCAGACCTTAACCGATTTCAGTAGAGCGGAACTCTTTTGACCTTGTGATGGCGAAAGTGAACAGAGTACCTATTTGGCGTTTAAAGCCATGTATTCACTAGGGGACAAATTGTCCCTCAACAGCACGCGTGGCACAGAGTCTACGTGACGTTGCAACGTCGTGCACTGTTCCGCGACGGCGCGCACAACATAACGGGGCATTTCTACGTGCCGTGGCAACGTTGCCATGCGCACGGTACCCGAGCGTACTCACTGCAACATTCCGCGGAGCATCAGTACCACGTGGTATGTTTACAAGTGAATACGCATGCGCTGTATCTGTCAAGATGACAGTGTGGGGAAACGAAATTGTTCTTGAACTCATCGAGCTGTATCGATCGAAGATCGCATAGAATGTCCGTCCTTCTTTTTCTTTGCAGTAAAGAATTTCGCATTCTCCTCTTTTTTCTCCTCTTACGTTTCGATAAACTCATTAATATAAACAGATACGCAGTTGACATCATAACCTCCTAGGGCCACATTTCCGTGACGTGGAAAACAATAATTATTTGCAAAAAGGACATTGTTTTTAATAATATTCAATTTACTACAATAAAACCTCGTTTATTTGAAATTGCGACCCAAAAAAACATTTCGAATTGCGCGGAACCTCGTTTTCGCCAAATGAGATACCGCAGCTGTCAACATAAGTTCATCGGGTGACATTTCCGCGACAAGATATGCGAGTCCCGGTGTGTACACGTCAAATGGCCGCGTCATTGTCCCCGAAACATGAGCGTAGATGTTGATGCGACATGCCGAGCGGAATGTTTCGCGATTTGTCCCCTAGTGAATACATGGCTTTAGAGTTACCCGACAAAAATGTATGTTGGGATTTTCTCTGAAAAATGTCTAAAAAAAAGTCCATGACATGTTATATAATATCTACCTTTTGCAGAAGCCATTATTGCCAAAATTTCAATTGGGTACTGTATTTACAATTTACAATTTCATAGTATTAAATGAATTATTATCAAAATAAATACTTTTATGGCTACTGGTACTCTTAAAGTCTCAATCTGAATTCCACGCGGACGAAGCCGCGGGCACAGCTAGTAATTAAGGCGATCGTCCGTTAAAATGAGTAAATTTCACAATTTTTTCTTTTATCTTCTCTTGTGTTTTTTATCATATTTTTGTATGTAATATTTATTTATTTTATTTATTTATTTTATTAATTACACGGCTTAATAGCCTTTTACAACAGGTTTATACATAATTAAAATACAACAAACGATTAAATGTAAAAGAAAAATAAAGGGTATAAATGTAAAAAAGTATATATACATAGTTTAAACATAATGAGGTTAGACATATATGTAAAAAAAGTATATATGCAAAAAAATGTAAAGTAGTGATCTCAGAAATTTATAAATAAATATAAATTTATACTCACTGATAATATAGCAATATTAAATTTGAATAGACAGGTATATATAAAAATTTAAGACATTATATAAAAATTTAATATTTTGAAAAGAAATGATCATATAATGATTTTTTAAATTGTGAGAGAGATAGATTTAAAATGTCGACATATGTAGGTAGTTCATCGCCCAGTTTGTGCATCCGAGGTATGCTAGAATTTAAACGATAGTTTGTGTCCGAATTGTCACAATAAAACAGCATGTTTTGGCGGTCCTACGGTTAGGTACTTTAAAATTAATACTATTCAGGAGTTTGCAACAGTCGAAATTTGAGTGTAATATTTTAAAAAGGAATATTAAATCTGTTAATTTTCTTCGATCTTCCAAGGTTAGGAGATTGAGATTAGTTTGCAAATATTTGTAGTTTATTTGGTCGATCGGAATATGAAGCCTAAAATTTATAAATTTTAGGAATTTACGTTGTACCCTTTCTATATTTTTTATATGAACCCTGTAAAAAGGATAAATATGACATTTTAAAATTTATTCATCAGGTTGTATGTATTTGAAATATGGATATTCTAGTAAAATGTCACGAACTAAATTATTAAATCAATTTAAAAATTATCAAACGTACGATGTTTTAAAAATAAAGAAAACCACACCATTTCATGGGCCTTTTATGATACTGATACGCATGCTTATTTTGAGCATGCTCAAAACTAGCATGCCCTAACAACTGTACACACTTGCTCATTATTAGCACGCTTATTTACAAACAATTTTATAATCAAACACACATGCTTATTACTGGCATGCTCTCGTCATAGAATAGAGATGGTCTTGTTCAAAATGGAAGCTTTGCAAACTGAACAAAATATTTCCCGAGTTTCCATCCGCACATTTTTGATTTTTGTTTTTTTAATTTTTATTGTAAGATTTGAATCATTCATGTCTTTTAATAAAGTTTTATATACAATATTTCTTGCTATATTATTTTACATAGCGGTAACCGAGTATTCCACAGACATTCGTGATTCTTATAATAAGTCACGAAAAGTAATGTTTTGTCATCTCCCAACGCGCCATATTTGTTTCATCTGTCGCGGACTGAGAAGATCGCATTGATAATCGATACTAGCCGCGAATGACATTAGCACGCTCACAAGCAAGCCTGTTCACACATGCTCAAAAGATACCCGATACGAATGACATTAGCATGCTCATAAATCAACCGGCGGTTGATTTTTGATCGTACTAGTATTGAGCATGCTATGTGCGTACACACATGCCACTAAATAGCAATGGCTCAAGAAAGTCAATACTGCCCGTGCTCACGTGCCACTAATAAGCATTGTATCAGTACCTTTATGACTGAATGGTCTCTTGAGATGTCTTTTTTTTTAATAATATTACAAAATAAACGATTATCCTAGACCTATTAAAATTGTTTGCTTACAATTTTTGTTTAAAAAATTACTGTTTTCAAAAAATATTTTATTTTGTTGTGTGGTTTCTTTCATACTTTTTTACATAGTTGACAACTTTTTACTTGAATATATTAAAAGAATAGATATTACTATTTTAAAATTAATAAAACCGTTATTATTTGCCTCCCGCACCCACGTCCCGTGACAATATTTCAAAGTAATATTTACAAAAGTGAAAACAAAGTGGTTATACAGGGTGTAACAGAGGTATACAGGGTGTAACAGAGGTATACAGGGTGTAACAGAGGTATACAGGGTGTAACAGAGGTATACAGGGTGTAACAGAGGTATACAGGGTGTAACAGAGCTAGTCCTCAATAATCTACTGGTAGATATTCAAGCAAACGTGACCTAATCAATAGTTAAGGAGATATGCGACAACTAAATTTGCATTTTTTTCAATATTTCTGGCTTATTTTTTGCAAAACGTTGGACTATCATTACAGGAACATATGTGTAATATAAAAAATTTATTTCCTTTAATATCTACAAGTCCAATAAAATTAAAAAAACCTTCCAATTCGAATGTTTTCCAATTGGTATTTTCAGGGTTTTTTTTATTTTATTGAAACGAATGAATTTTTCGTAATCGATATTTATAAGTATAACTGTAATAATTCCAAAACAATAATACCTACACATTGGTCATGGTTGCTTGAACATTTTCGACTTATAATCAAGGCAGGAATCCACCTGTAATGTATTGGGGACTAGCTCGTCACACCCTGCATAAGAGTAAAGCGATAAAGTAGATACCTACTTACTTACTAATTAGCGTGAACCGGTGTGGAATGTTCTAGTGACAATTAGTGTGAATTAAAGAATGATGCTCCGATTAAATTTGTGTTCAGTGACTTTGTGAAATAAATTAAAAGTCTAATTGTTTTATTATTTCATTTTCCTTCTTCATAGTCACGTTCACGATGGCAACGAAACCATTGAATTATACTCAAGTTATGTTGACGACTGTACATACTTTTGAGGATAAATAAATAAATATAAATAAAATTCATGCAACGCATATCCGATACGGTTTCCGATTAACGTCATTTGCTATCGTTCCTTTCGATTAAAATTATCACAGCATTTATTATATAATTAATATTTCCTGTCAGCGGATATCATGTAATGTTTTAGCATTCATTCACAAATCTAAATTATAAATCAATTTCGTTTTTCTTTACAAAAAAATTAAATTAACCTTTTCTACAGTTCTTAGACCTATTCCAAAACACTCCGGGATGTTATAGACTCTTCAAATATGAGTCGAAAATGTTGTAACCCTAACTTTTTTCAATATTTCTAACTTATCTTCGATAAAACGTTGTGCAGTCTTTAAGTGACGTAATCGCTTCGCTTTAATGCAGAAATTTGAATCAGTTTTCTTCTACAACGTTTAAATTTTTTTTTACTTGCAATGAAGTGAATGGATCTAAAATGTATTACTCACACAATTTTAAAACATTTCTACGCGTTAATTTCAAACCTGTCAAACTCGAAACGTAAAAATTGGCGGCATTACGATGTTATACAATAACTGTCAAGATACAGAGATAGAAATATTGCTTATTTCAGAATACGGCCGACAGTCTCTTGTTCTTGTCTATTGTAATTCACGCCGAATTCCGGAAAACGTCGGATAGAGATCGGTAATATAAAAAACATTCGCATGCACCTAAATTAAATTGGGGTATTCTTATTTTGCACGAGCGATAATTATGTCGACAGTACGGTGACAAGCGCGGTAATAGAGTGGCCGGGCCGCGCGCCGACCGCCGTGCAGCGATCAGCGGGACAGACAATTTGATTGAATTTATAAAATAGCTATTGAAAGCAATTGAAATCGAGTAGGTGGTTGTTTTCCCGAAACGGGACCATGTCCCTCGCTGGTGGGCGGCGGCCGCTACTCGCACGAGCCGGACTCGGAGTAAATATAGTCCTAATCGATGAGTTCATTTGCCACGTATGCTTTTTAAGGCGATCGTGCAGAAATGTGAACGAAATTCAGCGGCGACGAGCGCTTTTTCTCTCAGCTTCTCTCGCGTTTTAAAACATATTTTTGTATGAATAGGTATTGAAATAAAATTTATTTCATTGAGTTCCAGATACATATGTATATGGTACCGCAGCATACGAGTTTGATTCGTTCCGTAACCTTGCTCGTACGTGAATTTGCTCTTATCTCAAAGTAATTTTACACATTGAAATTAGTTGAAACGCCATTAATCCATTCCAGCCCCCAAAATGCCACCCCAGTTGTCTTTGTTTCGTGTTTTTCAATAAGAAAAATGTATTTATTGAGTAGTAAATGACAAATATTGCATAAAAACATAATAAAAGAGAATGTAAAGAAATAAACTGGTTTTATAAAGTGTTATTTTCGCTGAATTTTCGTCACTGTTTTTCTCTTCACTGGTCTTTGTCTTGTCCAAGGAGGTTTGTTTCTTCCTCCCTTTCAGAATGTCGCGGAAATGAATTAGGCAAGTGTCATTAAAATAGCTCCGATGCACGACCAGTTCCAACCTTTTAGGGGTGTTTCTTTTCCATGAACTGTAAAAATTCTCAAAGTTTTTGGAGATACGAGTGCGCGCATGTCGAAGTACCACTGTATTTCAAAGACATGTATTTTTTTAACACGATACAAGCTAAATTATTTAATTAATCAATTATCAAACCATCGATGTTTTAGAAATGAGGAAAATTTCTGCACAAGGTGTAACAGAGCTAGTCCACAATATTTTACAGCCTAAATAACGAATCCAAAATTTTCTACCATCAAGGTTCTTATGTCAATAGATAAGTGACCTCAAAGTTTTTCAATATTTCTGACTTATCTTTTGATAAAAGCTTTGGAAATTCATGCTTCATTGTCTTCACTGCACGCCCCTGCATCTCCATATTATAGGGAAAATGAGTCTAGTTATCCTGCATCATTTTTTGTCTTTATTGTAACAATTTTTGATAATATAAATGATATCTTCTAACAATACATTATGATAAATCGATAAAATTTAAAAATGTAACGTCATCGTTACTTCCGCTGTCAGCAAAGAGCAGTTCTCCCTAGTCTCTATTTATATTTTAGGGGACGAATCAATACTTCCGCTTTATTATGATTAATGAATGTTTTCGAAATATATTTTTAGCACCATTTTTTGTTCTCGTATGTGTAATTTTCGTGACAAATTCTACTGGGTGCCAGCTGAAAAAATATTTGTTTATCGACACCCTTGTAAGTTAAGTATCGTAATTAACACATTCAATATTTTGTATTTTCTGGTATTTCACGTGTATTTAATACATATTTTATTATGTGAGTGGTTTTCAAGCAATACTGCTTATCTATACTTCTATACTAATGTTATAAAGAGGAAAGATTTGATTGTTTGTTGGCTCCGAAACTACTGGACCGCTTTGACAAATTCTTTCACATTTAGAATTCTGCATTATTTTTTTTTTTATAAATTTAATGGCTTGTCACCCAGTAAAAGGATGTTATTGCCAAAAACTAGTCAATAGGTCATACATTACATTACATAACATTACAGCTCAATGCAATTACTCTCTAAAAATCGTAGTAACACTTTCAATACTTCCCGTCGGCAGTCTGTAAGCAAGAGCTGGATATTTGTAGGGAAAGGGACATTAAGATCTGCAAGATCCTGGAGTAGGGACTGCATGACTAGAAATTCTGCATTATCCCTGATGAACATAAGCTATAGAATATTTTCAAAAATGTTAGAGATCAATATGAAAATTTCGATAATGTATCCCAACGTGTGAAAAAATACCAAATAAAAATATCGCGTACGCTGTGGAAATTTTTGACAATAGAGCAAAGTGAGTATCAATTTTTTTTTGGGTCGCAATGCTAGGATTGGTCTGCTTTCTCCACTCCTCTCTGTCACCTGCCAGCCTCTTCATTTCTTGGTAGGTGCTACAGCGCACATCTCCGATAATCTGGTCTACGTGGTTTAATCTCGGGCGGCCTCTACAATTGTTGCCTTCAACATTTCCTTCGACGATGGTTATGTATTAATATCTACAAAAAAGTCTTCGATACCATATTATATCTATGTATTACAGTTATGTTAAAATAACTTATGTTAACATTAAATGAAAACATTGTTTTTTAGAGAACAGGGGAACCTTTGTTTTCCCTCACAAACTTATTTTTTACTCAATCCTTAACCCGTGCAACGCCGGGTACGACCAGCTAGTCGTATATATTAGACATAGACTAAAGACCTTAGCCATTATACGTGCGAGGCGGAGCGCGGGCTACTAGAGCGACACCGTGATATTAAGTATCATTTAAGTTTGGTGTAGACTGGTACGTACGCGCGTTATTATTATATTATTAAAAAATTAAAAAAAAAAAAAAAATAAAAATTAAAAAGATATTAAACGGAACATTAGGGGTTTTCTTGCTTACAGTATTTCCATTTCAAAAAAAAATCATCGAATCATAGCGTAATCTGTCTTATATGAGTCATATAATACTTAACGTCAATTTTTGTCAAGTACCTGTAATATGGTACGTTGGCATTTTTGCATCAATTAAAAAAATCTGGTTCAAATTTCTGCTTTCTGCACGGTTTTAATAATTTAATTTGACTTGTATTTAAGGTAATGATTTCTGAATATTCGATATTGAAAATTCAATTCAATTGGCAACGGTGTGCTTGATATTTGAATGACGGTTGAAATTGAAATTTTATAAATATGTAAAATTTAATTTAATATAAAAATATGGAGCTGATATTTTTTGGCCAATTTTTACCACAGTGATAATCGAAGATAAGTAAAAAAAATGAAGTATTGAAAGAAAAGGGATATTTTAAACGAACCGTGTGGATAAGTAGAGATATGACTCCATACGGTTCGTATAAACTATCAGTTTTATTTCAATACTTTAATATGTCGAACAACCTCTATTTTTTTACTCTTGGTAAACAAAAACGGATCGTGTGCATATTTTGTGTTTTTTTATATCATGTATTTTTAACATGCTCCTTACTCCTGCTTGTTATAAAGGGTTATTTGGAAAATATTAATAACCTCGCAGGATTGTATTCCTACCTTGATTACGAGTCGAAAATGTTCAAGCTATCATGACCTGATATCAATAGTTGTGGAGATGTGCGACATAAAAGTTTGCATTTTTTTCAATATTTCTGACTTGTTTTTTTGTGAAACGTTGGACTATCATCACAGTAACTTATATCGAGTACGAAAAATTCATTTGTTTCAACACGAGTTAAATAAAATGATAAAAGCCCTGAAATATTTCCAATTGGAATGTTTTCCAATTGGAATTCGAAGGTTTTTATTTTTTTATTTGACTTGTATTAAAGGGAATGAATTTTTCATATTCGATATAAGTTACTGTAATGATAGTCCAACGTTTCACAAAAAATAAATCAAACACCGACATATCGTTTATTTTTTTTATATTCTCGTCGTCTTGAGCGAATTTTTATTAAAGCCAACGAATTTTTAATACTCGATATAAGTTACTGGAGTGATAGTCTAACGTTTGGCAGAAGATAAGTCAGAAATATTGAGAAAAAATGCAAAACTTTATGTCATTATATCATATCCATTCGACCCATAGGTAATTGAGGCAAGAATCTTCCTGTCAAATATTGTGGACTAACTCTGTTACACTTTGTATTCTAATTACATCAAATTACACACAATACGGTTAATATTTATGTTAAGTTTTGATTAAATTGATTTACGTTTTGATTTACAGTGATTTAAATAGTATTTAAATCGCGCTTCTTGTTAAATAACATAGTGTCGATAAGTTATAATAAAAAAAATATATTTATATATATTTTTACATTAATATTATCGCAAATTGTGCCATTTACAGTTATAAGTTGTAAATAACCAGAAATAGATCAAGAATTACAGCAATACTTGTACATAAAAATAACACATTAAAAAAAAAAATTAAATGGCATGTCCCTAAACAGCCATTGTATAAGGTATAAGGGGACAGGAAAAAAAGTAAAATAAGTGGGTACACATATTAAATATCAGCACATTGATTTGTCGAACAGTTATCTCCTCCCCAACATGAGTCCCTTCAGCTGTTTATTGAATAGTTCTACATTATTTAATTCCTTTACGGAATTGGGGATTCCATTATAGAAATCGATCGCAGGGTATAGGAAACCATATCTCTCTCTATTAGTCCGCGGTATATCAAACTTCTTATACAGGGTTATTTGTAAAACATTAATAACCTCGCAGGACTATATTCCTACCTTGATTATGAGTCGAAAATGTTCAAGCTATTATGACCTAATATCAATAATTATGGAGATATGCGACATTACTTACTTTATATGACTTATTTTTTGTAAAACGTTGGACTATCGTTACAGTAACTCAGATCGATTACGAAAAATTCATTCGTTTCAATACAAGTTAAATAAAATGATAAAAACCTTGAAAAAATTTCAATTGAAATGTTTTCCAATTGGAATTCGAAGGTTTTTATTTGACTCGTATTAAAGGGGATGAATTTTTCATATTCGATATAAGTTACTGTAATGATAGTCCAACGTTTTACAAAAAATAAGTCAGAAATATTGAGAAAAAAAAATGCAAACTTTGATGTCGCATATCTCCTTAACTATTGATATTAGGTCATAATAGCTTGAACATTTTCGACTCATAATCAAGGTAGGAATACAATCCTGCGAGGTTATTAATGTTTTACAAATAACCCTGTATAGTCTCTCGTTCTTGTGTGCTGTCTATGTACGTAACTGTTCTGGTAAAGGAGGATATTCGATTTTAATAACTTATTCTTTATTTTATAAGTCATCTTTATCTTTTCCACATATATCAGATCTTCTAGGTTAAGCATGCCGGTGATTTTGTATAAGTCAATTTAAATTATTTTATTCCTCGAATATTACAGAATTTCACCTACGAGTAGCCTACTTATTACAGCGCTTTGTGACCCTACTGTATAATTAACTTTGTTAATCACCAACACTTTAATTCAAGAACTTACTAAAATAGACTCTTACATAAATATATATTATATCGTCTTGGCACGTCTCTCATGTAAAATATATAATATATCATGTATATATAGGAAGAACACTTATTACCACTAATTAGCCACATAAAACGCAGCAATCTATTTATACATAGAAGATTAATATTTTCACCCTAATTATAATATTTGGTAATAAAAAATGGAAAATGGAAGATATATATGGATTTCTGCCATGATTTTGTGTCCCAAATGTTCAAGCAAATATGACCATATTAATAGAGTTTTGCATTTCAAAATTTGCATTTTTTCAATACTTCTGAATTATTTTCTGCAAAACGTTGAATTAACAGTAACTTATATCAAATAAAAGTCAAATAAAATGATAAAAACCTTGCAGAATTTAAAATATCTTTTTTGCGATGTTTTTATCATTTTACTTGACTTTTATCAAAAGGAAAGAATTTTTCATTGCAGATATAAGTTACCTACTGTTATGATAGTTTGACGTTTTGCAAAAAATAAGTCAGAAATATTGAGAGAACAAAAATGCAATCTTTGATATTGTTACAACCACACATAAATAGTTTTTTAAAGTTCTCATCGAGAACCAAAGTAAGATTAAAAATGTATTGTAGTTTCATGTTCAGGACAATTCCACGTTTAATAACACCAAATTATCACAAAATATCATCAATTTATTACAATAATTGTCACCAACATTCTTCCTCAGATCGAAAATAGCTTTCAATGTTTACAATCATTTACAATCATGTTTCATTCTGTCCCTTTAAAGTTATGATAAATAATTAATGAAATTCTACAAAGGTCTCAACCTTTCCATGAGAATATGATTTTCCGACAGCCTTTAAGATAATGCACGCACTTATATTTATATATTAATAACAGAAAGTTGGCAATTCATTAGTATGCTAGATAGTGGCCACTTCGTAGCCATGACCAGTATTTCCGCAAAACCTATTTTTCAATGTTATATGACGCGACACACTGCAATGGAGGCTGGCGACAAGTTATATTGCGGTTTATGTTTCGGTTAAAATTTGCAACTTAAGCATTTTAGTAAATTTTACTCGCGTTTATAGTGCAATATAGTAAAGGATCTTGGTGGATGAGGGTGCCAATTGCCTCCAGATCAGACATAGGGATTTGACATCCATAAATATCGCAAGCATTTTTTTTTTTCTTGTTATTTTTTAAACGCTTCTATAGGCCATGACTCACAATTTCTGAAACGAAACACCTTGTCTTGAGTAAGTCATAGAGATTTTGTTTGACCTCATCGGGAATCGAACCCAGAACCCTCGGTGAGAGAAGCCAGTACCTACTGCGCTACGAGAGCTGCCTGCCGCAAGAATATATCTTTTCTAAAATTCTCAAAATACGCATTTAGCTTATTTGTTTGTTTATTTAATTTTTAATTGTTTGAAGAAATAACTTTTTGTGCTTCTTTCTTCGGGACAATGAATGTACTCAACATTCATTGTCCTGAATAAGGGAACATCGCTCTGAAACATGTTGAATTTTTACAACAAAATTTAAGAGTGGTTTAAACAAAGTGTTAATTGCTTTACTTATTTATTTATTTATTGATAATAGCCGATCCTTACCAATGAAATTATCGTTTTGTATGGAAGAATTCAATTTTTTTTTTTGAAAATTATAATTTAAATTAATCAAAGTATTGGTTATTGTGGTCGATGTACTTTTGGCAATTTAATGAAAGTTTATCGACGCTTTTGCTATAGGAATCCAGGGGACGGAAATCGATGAATTTTTTAAATACGTTTTTCACCGCCTCATCGGAGTTGAAATTTTTTCCTTGTAAATAGTTATCCAAATTCCGAAATTAATGAAAATCGGTAGGCGCAAGGTCTGGCGAGTAAGTGAAATTTGAAATCAAAATTCCTGTGATTTTAAGACGGTTCGTTGAGAAGTGTGTGGACGGGCATTGTCGTGGAGAAGTAATGGACAAAAGCAATTGACAAATCTCAATTGTTTGATGGCGAGCTTGTCCATCATCGTTTTCAATTTTTTACATATTGCAGTAATTGATGTGCTAGATCTCAAGAAGATGTAATGAATAACCGTACAGTCACAAGCAGTTTCTTTTGACTCAATTTGAGTTTGGGATATTGTTTGGCTGCCTTCCCTGGGTCCAACCATTGCGACAAACATTTCCGATTATCTTACAGGATCTACTTTCCATCACAAATAACAATCCGATTCAGAGTCCCCTCATTTATTAACCGACTCAACAAATTAAGGCAAGCCTCGACGCGAGTCGCTGTTTTCCTTCGGTAAGTTCATACGGCAAGGTACCCACTTTGCGAGCTTCTTTATTTTCCAAATTTGACGAATGTGAATTCCTGTAAATAAATAAACAAATAAATAAGTAATCTCCCTTCGTCCACGGGGCTTGTTGTTGAGGTCGAAGTTTTCGAAACGCGAGCGATCAAATCAAAAACTCACTATGCGTTCATTTGAAATACACGGTTCGTACGCATCGTTGATATTGCGTGCCGTCTATGCAGCATCTACGACGGAACTCATATAAGGAAAAACGTTAATTTTAATTTTTTCAACGGTCGCAGACGCAGCAATAGCAGGGAAAAACAAACGGCGCGAAAACAAATGAATAACTAATTTTGAAAACGGAACGTCATAGCATTAATATGACTTTCATCCGAATTTGGAATTCCAAGTCGAATGCAAACTATCGAACTAGCCGGCATTATTTATTTTCCGCAGTCGCCCTCTGGATATCCCTCTCAGTCTTTCTGTCCCTAGTAAAAAAACTTCCCAAATACACAAACTCGTTCATTTCTTCTTAGTTTTCATTATTAACCATTACATCACACTTTGTCATTATTTAATCTGTCTCAAAAATAATACATAGAAAAAAATTAATCTTTTACAAAAATGGAAATCAACTTTCAAATGTATCCATTGTACATATCCATCCATGCTGTATATTAAATTTATATATTTTTACAAGCATCTTGCAAAACTGCATAGATAGTTTATGTGTTATGTATTAAGAAAACATTACTTAATAATCCATTTAAAAAATCCACTACAATAATTAAAATAACAATTAATTAAAATTATCACCATATTTCATAGTTTTCTGTACCTATATTTCTTTAGTTTCATTTTTTAGTTCGTCAGATAGTTTGTTAAATAATTTTGGAATTACGTACTGTTTGGTCCGGTATCCGTAAAAATTATTTGTTTATTTTATTTCATGTTTTTAAAATTGTTATTTGTCGTGTAGTATAACTGTGTTTTAATACGAATACCTTCGCGTGTTCTTCCAGTGTTAGTTAATGAAGTCGTATCGATAAGATTTTACATATTTTAAATAGGTTGTCAAGCTGGTCCTTAAATTCTTAATTTTGTTATTTTTTTGCGATGGTTTTAATTATTCCTACATTAGTTTAATTTCAGATGAATCCAATCTCTAATCATACTGTTATAGCACCGATACCAGCAGCATAACCTGGTTCATGTTTACGCACGTCACTGCAGCCAACAGTGTTACGAATACTATTCACGAGATGATAAAACAAAGATATTATCATATTATGCACCCATTTTATTATGCATTGCGGATGACACGAGCGATAAAAAAAGCCACCGCCGAGCGGTCCGCTCCACCAACACCGCGAAAGCTCACCCACACCCCTGCAGGACCGATTCGGAAACTTCGCGTCGCATTTTGGCGCGAGTTATTTCCGCCATTATGGCGGGAAAGGTGGGTAGGTGGGTAGGTGGGTAGGTGCCCGGCGACATGCGGCGTGCGGCCGGCGGGCCTCAGTAGGGATGGGTCGTCGACATATTTACCGTCGACGAAACGAGACCGTCCACGTCTATCCATCGACGAGACGATCAACTAGTTGAATTCGTCAACTAGTTGACGCGTCAACTTCGTTACGCGGACGTCGCGGACGTTCTATCTAAACATCGGGACGATGGTCAACTGTCTACGGTTCGGCGCGACGCTGCTCGACGGCTATTTTTATTACGTTAATTTTTAAAATTTAAAGAAGTTCGTAGGAATATAGTTTCGGGGAAAGTAAAACCGCTACTTGTACTTATATGTAAAAAGAAATATTTTATTATTTGTTTGTTTACGCAATTATATCTTTTATATATTGTTTTATATACTTCTTTCTATATATAATAAAGAAAGAAGTAGGTATACACAACAATACCAGGTGCAAGCAGTAAAATATTAATTCAATAAAAAATAAAATAATTAAAGAGAATTGTTTTATTTTATACAGCGCAAAAATCACCGAAACGTCGCACGTGCACATCGCACAATTCAAGTAAAAAATAATAGATAATAGCTTATTAAGCCTATCTCGCCCTACGCATGCATTCAAATTTCAAGTCCTCGAATCGTCCACCGACCACGGCGTCCGCCGTCCACCGTCTACGAATTCAACTAGTCCATGCGATGAACGTAAACCGTCGACGCGTCGATGCAACGTCAACGGTTGATTTCAACTAGTCCGTCCATTCAACGCCCATCCCTAGGCCTCAGTCGACTCCGGTCCGGCGCGAGCCCCGCACGACGTCTGGCGCGCGACTCTGAAAGAAATCCGACGGAAGTCATTTTCCCGCGAAAGCTCGCGACGGTGACGGCGAAGTGAAAGGACTGTAGCCATGCGGAAGGGTGGCACCGGGGGCGTCCCGACGCTTCGGGTGTTGGCACTCGTCTTCCTGGCCGTCTGTGTCAGAGGTTTGTGGAAATAATCGAGTAATTGATTGGCGCGCGTTATTTTTCTGGTCCAAATACAGTGACATCGAATGTGCAGATGATAGATGATAATTTTCACGAAATGAATCGTCATGTTTTTAATTTGACGACAATCTATTTGTATATACTTGTTCAATAAGAGCAAAATGATTTTATGGTAACGTTATTTATATTCATAAAAATAAAACACTTTGTATAAAACCACTATTTATTGAATCGTCAACGGTCGCTTTGTCGGAATACAACGTGTAATAAAAATTTAAATTGGGATCATAGACATTAGCAAAAATACAAAATAAATATTTGGGAGATGAATATCTTATTCGGAACTAATGCGAAAACTAAAATAAAAGGTAACCTACCTATTTGCAAAAAAACTTTGGTTATTCCTAATAATAATAATAATCTGCCATTAATATATTGTTGCATATATTTATTTTTTGTTTTTTTAATGTTTGCTTCCAGTTTAGCATTCAACATTAATGTTTAGTATTCAACGAATCCTGATGAAGGGACCTTTGGCCCCGAAACATATCGATAAAATAAATAATGGTTTTATACAAAACGTTGTCTTTTTATTAATATATTTGTAAATAAGTAAGATATTTACAAAAAAAAATGTATAGTTCGTTTAACTTGATTACGTAAATATTAAACGCAGCCAGAAGCGTGCAGTCAGTATATTGAAGTTGTGCGTAAACATACCTACCTATATTTTGAAAAATGCTTAATTAGATATTTATATGAAATATTAAGAACTGAATATGATAGGTTTATAACAAGATACAAATTTTATTTCAATTTATTTAGCAAAAATTCTTGATAAGTTACCTGGAGTGTTTTTCAAAGTCCTATCTGCACACTTCACAACAAATTAATATATATCTGACAGAAAATTAGGATACATCAACTTATGAATATTACTCACAACAATAATTGTGAGAGCAATATTACGACATACATATTTACTTCGCAAAAATTCTACTCGAGTACAACTTATTTCAAAATACTTACACATGTCATGTAATACCTATTCATAATACATTCACAATATTCACAATGAATAATAAAAGTATTTCTTACTCATCGACTACTGTTATATATTTATTTTCATTTTATAATTTACACAGCTCTTTAAAATTTTTAAGACAAAACAC
>JADDOH010023657.1:0-43312 GCA_016648135.1 Agrypnia vestita | reverse complement strand
AATTTTTACGGTGCATAATTTTACTTTTTTTTTATTCTTTATGTATTTAATTTTCGTCTTCTTTATTATTACATTCCTAAAGTGTGCACAGTTAATTAATATATGTACACATTATGGAAATATTATCACACAGCGCTTTTCTTAAATTTGGATTATATCGCCCCAGTTATATTTTTCAATTTAATAGATTACTTATTCTAGATCACAATTATTCCAATTTAAGAACATGAATTATAATACAATAAAATAAATAATAATAATAATTATGTAAAGGATTGATTAAGAAACAAGAATAAAGAGCCGGTTTCAAAATTGGAGTCACGGGGGTGTTTCTAGTTATAGGCTATGCCCCGGTTAATTCTGAAAAGGACGAAGTGAAAAATGAATTTTGGACGAATGTTAGGGATGTAATGAACGTGAAACGAAGCAACGAAAGAATTATCTTCGCAGGTGATCTGAATGGCTGGGTGGGAACACGAAGAGATGGCTTCGAGACTGCCCTTGGTGTGTATGGTGACAAGAGGATGAATGAGAATGGTAAAAGTTTGCTTGAGGTATGCTTGGAATGGAATCTTTTTGTTTCAAATACCCTTTTTGATCACAAAAGAATCCATCAATACACATGGGAGAGAGGGAATGAAAGATCGATAATTGATTTTGTTGTGGTTGATTCTAGACTAAGAGCCGCTACGGTTGATACTCGGGTATTTCGGGGTGCCGAGATGGAAACTGACCATTTTCTTGTAGTCTCAAGAATAAACTTGTTTCAAGGCTGGCGGTCCAGGAAAAAAACTGTACCGGCTCCGTCTAGAATCAAAAAAGAGAATCTACAAAAGGACGATTTAAGGGAGAAGTTTGAAAGGAAAATTGTTGAAAGGCTGAGTGTAAGGAGGGTGAGTGATCTTAGGATAGATGATGCATGGGATTACTTAAAAAATACCCTTTGCGAGTCAGCGAAGGAAGTCTGTGGAACAGCTAAGCAGGGAAGGAAGAAAGGGGATGCATGGTGGGATGATGACATAAAGGAATTAGTGAAAGAAAAAAGAAAAGCGTGGCTCCATCTTCTGACAGTGAGTGGAGATGAATACGCGGGGGCAAAAGATGTATACAATGCGTGTAAAAAAAGAGTGAAAGCAGGTGTGAAAGAAAGGAAAGAGCGGCTGAAAAGAGAGGAAGGTTTGAAAATGTCTAAGAATTTTGGGGAAAACATCAAATTTTTCTGGAAGGAGGTGAAAAAATCTCGATGTGGGACGGAAAGCAATAGTATGAAAGCTATTAAGTCAGCGAATGGAGAAATGTTAATGGATGAAGATAGAATAAAAGATAGATGGATGAACTATTTCCAGGAAACGTATGAGAGTGAGGAGGCTGTAATAGAGGAATCCGTCGATATTCTCACGGAGAGAAGTATGAATGACGAGAATGAAGTCAGCGAAATAAGTGTGGAAGAAATAAAGTGTGCAATAAAGCATATGAAGACTGGTAAGGCTGTGGGGTATGATAACGTTGCTGCCGAATATATCAAGGCTGGTGGCCCATCAGTGATTTCGTGGCTTCATACTCTATTTAATAAATGTTTGAAGGAGAGCCACACCCCTTTGGATTGGAGGAGAGCAGTTATCATGCCTCTCTACAAAGGTAAAGGGTCGAGATTGGAATGCGGGAACTACAGGGCAATCAGCCTTTTAAGCTCGGTCGGCAAACTTTATGGAAGAATTTTGATAGAAAGAGTAAGGTCGATGACGAAAGAAAAGGTATGGGACGTGCAAGGAGCCTTTGTGGGTGGAAGAGGATGCATGGATCAGATATTCTCTCTACGAGTGTTGACGGAAAAGTTTTTAGCGAAAAACCAAAAACTTTTCTGTGCATTTGTAGATCTGCAAAAAGCTTATGATAGGGTTATTAGAGGAAGGTTATGGAAGGTACTCTCTGATTACAAGGTGAACAGTAAACTTATAGACGCAGTTGCATCCCTTTACGAGGGGAGTACTGCGTGTGTAAGAATCAATGGATCTTTCACACCGTGGTTTGATATAACAAAAGGTGTCAAACAGGGTTGTGTAATGTCTCCATGGCTGTTCAACTTGTATATGGATAATTGTGTGAAAGAACTGGAATGTATGAATATAGGAGCGAAAATGAGTGATTTGATTGTATGCTGTTTACTGTACGCGGATGATGCGGTATTAATGGCAAATAGCGAACAAGACCTACAAAGTCTAGTTAGCAGGATGTATGATGTATGCAAGGAAAGTGACCTTATTATGAATGTAAAGAAGTCAAAAGTAATGGTATTCGAGAAGGAGGAAAGTAAGACAACGTGTGAAATACTAGTAGGCAATGAATGTTTGGAACAAGTAGATGAGTTTGTGTACTTGGGAAGTATGTTCGATAGAAGAGGGAATGTTGAGAAAGATATAGAGAGGAGAGTGACTGCCGGGAATAGGGTGAACGGTGCTTTGAATGCAATAATTTCTAATAGAAATATGTCTACCGAGGCAAAACTGGCGGTACATAATGGAGTTCTGGTACCGACACTAATGTATGGAAGTGAAGCCTGGAGCTGGCAGAAGAGGAACGAAAGTAGATTGAATGCAGTGGAGATGAGGTCCCTTAGACGTATGTGTGGTAAATCCATGTATGATAGAGTAAAGAATGAAGATATTAGGAATGAATGTAAAGCTGATCGTAGCATAATACAGAGAATAAAAATAGGGTCGCTCAGGTGGTTTGGGCATGTTGAGCGAATGAATGAGGAAAGAATGGTAAGAAAGATATATGATGCAAGTGTTGACGGCGCCAGAAAAAGAGGGCGACCACGGAAGACGTGGCATGACCAGATTAACCAGATACTGGAAGATGGTCCTGTTAGAAGTCTGAACAACCGTCGAGCTTGCATGCGAAGATGTATGAATGTAGACGAAGCGAAAGTTGTATGTCAGGACAGAAGAGTATGGCGCTCTATCCTCTCTGCCTACCCCCTCGGGGAAACGGCGTGATGGTAAGTAAGTAAGTAAGTTAAAATTATGTAATGACCTACCACAACAGACCAAAAAATTGACTTCCAACAATTACAAAATAGAAGTTACAAAAATGTTAAAACTCGGTCAAATATAACAAATTACTTTGTGTCATTATTATTATATTATTATATCGAGCTTTTATGTAAAATGTTGTCAAAGACTTTTCAGGACTCCATCACATTTTATATAAAATAAAAAATAAGTAAATACAAATAAAACAATTTCGTTACAGGTCAAAATACGGAAAGAGGAATACGGAATGAGAGACTGTGGTCATTAATTTTGATTCTCCTTCCGTACGGTCAGGTCGATAGGAATTAAACGGTCATGCTATAAGTTAATTAAGAGCCGTGTAAGAATTCCGTTTGACCGTTTACTCTCGTTTTATCTCCTGGGATTTCATGTGCTCCTGGTACTTTTTTACAAAGGCGCTTAAGAAAAAATGCGTGAGTACGGCGCAAAAGCTTCTCAGAATGTTTTGTGTTTTTTTTTTCTCAGCGTTTTTACGATACATTCAATTGTAAAATATTACTCCGCAATTATGGAAGGTGGATGCTCCAATTTTTTGTTGGATTAATGAAATATTTGATAATAATTGCTGGCTGGGTTTTATAAATGTTTTAACAGTTAGAAAAGATTGGAATGTTCGCCGTAGATCAACTCGACATTTCTACAATTTTATTCACCCGTATTTTATTAAAATGGATTCTTGCAATCTTAGATTATGGAAAAAGTCGCATTTTAACAACTGCTAAAATGATTCCATTAACCCTTTCGTAGCTATTAAATAACACAGATCTACGCTGCGTATTTTATACCATGGTATGCTGGATTAAAGCAAAAATGTATATGATTATGACGTTATGATATAATTGAGACTAATTGGAAAGAATGGACTACCTGGGACGCATTCTATAGAAACTAAATGTCATATTGAGCAAGCCGAGCTGCATTTTTCTGTATTAAAAGAAAGTATTGTACAGCCATGACCCAAATATAAATTTACGAATGGGAAGGATACGACGAAAAACTTAATTGAAGTATTTAAGATGTGGATGTGCTTGATAATCGAGATGCGAAAGGAAAAATCGTAAAACAATGAAAACCCGGAAATCGCATCCATGTCATTGAGAAAAACAAAAAATCCTTCATATCATAAAACAGAAAACACTACTAGCAGAAGAGGCCTAGGAAGACAAAGAACATACGAAGCGCCTAATTCCAAAACTCCCTAAAACGGATTTCGGATAATTTCCATTAACGTCTTAACGCAATATCCAGTTTTGTTGATTTATGTTAACTACACGCAGAATATTGTTTCTAGCAAAAATCACTTTTGATGCATTGACATTGCATGTTTAAAATCAGGGTTTTTACCAAAATACCGCAAAGAAGCTTTCCAAATATACATTTTTTATCCATAAACAAAAAAATAAAATCCAAAAACACATAAACTCGTTTTAGAGGTTTCGGAATTAGGCGCTACTATCCTGGCTAAAAAATCTGAAAAAAACAATAATGTTCCCCCTAAATTCATATTGCAAATATTTAATTAATTAGATAGTAAGAACAAAATGAGTTTCTTGTCTCGTATCACATTAAAATTTTCGCGAAAAAATAATTTACAAGAATTTACTAGTATCATAACTGAAAAAAGAAATTGCTTCACTTTACAAAGATTGTTGCATTGCGGTCTTGATTTGATTCTTGATTTTACATATTGAGGGAATAGCTTTTTGATAGTTCAAGGTGACTCTTTGAGATGGCTACTTGAAAGTGAATTAGTATGACTGTTATAAATTAATTATAATATTATATTATTTTAATAATTATTTTGTAATATAGTATTCGAACGAACCAAATAAAACTACGTACGGTCGCGGAGAATTTCGCAATTACGCCGCGCGGCGAAACCGCAGAAAATCGCGCTGAATTCTGTGGCATTATAACTAGTTGATTTATGGCCTTCGTATCCTAACAGCAGAAAATTAAGAGGTCAAGTATCAGCCAACGGACCGTTAGAAACCTTCGGGAGAAGCCAACCTCAGCATCATAACTATATCCTTCAAAAGGTAACTACCTACTTACCTACAGCGCGTGCGTAACCCCTTCTCACGATTCTTTTGAGCTTTCTTGACTCGAAGATATTAAATAATTTTTAAAAAATTAGATTATTAATAAGGTAGATTTCGAACACAAAAATATTAATTTCTTCTTCTTATGGTGCCATCTCCTATTGGAGGTCGGCGATCACTCCGGCGATTACGATTTTATTTATCGCCGCACGGAAAAATTCAGTCGAGTAACACTCACACCAGTCCCTCAAGTTAAGCAGCCATGAGATGCGGCGTCTTCCTACGTTTCCTACAGATTAGCTGTCAACTTTCCCAAAAGTAAATAAATAATTAAATACCTAGATCACTTCCGATTATCAAACATTTAAACATATATTTAAAAATGTTGCTCACGATGAGAGGTAGCTTTTAAGAACGGAGAAAGTATTAAATAACACCAAGAAACTAAGCTAAGAGGCATCTTTTCTAACGTTACGAAAATTTTAAAATAAGTTAATTAATTAAATAAATTTTTTGAAAAAAAAAATTAGGATTCCTTCTTCAATAAGAGCAAAATGATTTTGTGGTAACATCCCAATTATAATAATTTCGTTGTCTGTCCGTCCGTGTCTGTCTGTCTATCTGTCCCCTTAACTTCGTGTAACGTCCGTAACTTCATTATAGTAATTTTTTATATAAATAAATAAATACTTATTCCTTAGAAACAGAAAAGTACCATCATTTTTGACGGGTTACATCTAGTTACTTATAAGAATATACTTTGTTTTCAAAATACCAAACAATTTTCAAAATACCAAACAATTTTCGGGGAAATTTGGAAATAAGTAAATGTGTTAATAGTAAATTGAATTATAAGTATAAATAACCCGTCCTTTTTTTAAAACAATGTTATCTTTCAAATTTGTTTTCATATTAGTTTTCGAAACATGTTGGTATTTTTAACAAACTACTGGAGAAAACAAAAAAAACTTAATTAATTATACTTTTAGGATTCCTTTATAAATAAATTGTCCGTGAAAATTAAGCTCCTTAACATTCAGGTAAAAACTATAATAAGGAAAGCTTTTCTCTCACAACAAACAAACTTATTTTTATATGTATCGATTAAAATCTCAAATAAATTCCTATGTTTAGAAACCAAGACTTCAAAGCTCATCAAGTCCATGAATTGATTGTTAAGATTCACGTTGATGAATTTAAATAAAAAAAAAATAGAGACGTTACGATAATGCAGGAATATAAATTTATTCATACAATTTTTAATTCTTTATTACACTTGCAAATCGAAATAGGCGGTTCATGAATACAGATCAACTGTTTTACAGTTTTAAAAGTTATTTACGGCATCTCTCTAAAGTGTTCGACGTAATCTGCAACGCCTATAGACAATCTTAATACGTACCAAATTTAATTATTAATATTCCATTGCTACTTAGATTGCTACCCGAGTAAGATGCCTCGCCGTGATAATAAATCCATTATATTTTTCAAAGCTTACAATTATTAAAATGCGAGTTCTTCATTGACTTTGCAAATGTTTATTCATAATAGTCGATGAATTGCTGTGAAAGTTACATTAAAAATTGAGATTTTTTGTGAAAATTTTACTGATAAAAAAAATTTGTATTTCATTTTTTGCTGCATCTACAGCAGAAGTATTATGAAAACCGTGATTTATTTTAATATTGTGTTCCAAAGAAAAATATTAATATGCCAAAGTTCTTTTTTGATTATTAATATTATGCCACTATTCTATGTCACCTTTTTTCAATATGTACCGTATTTTTGGTAACTTTGGATTCATAAAGATATCTTTGAGCTTTTTAATCTTAAATGCAAAACAAATATATCTTTTTATTTATATTCTTCTTCTGGCTTTCACTAAACCTAGTTAATTTTGTTGCAACTCAACAGCAGACAACTCGATGAGAAAAACAATTTATTCGGGTCAATGCGAATTTCTCATGATCGAAGATATTTCATCTCTATTTTTTCATATTCGTCTTTCAATAAGAGCAATCGTGATCGCTGCGGCTAATTGCAGACGACATCGTGGATAATCTGTCGCCATCTGTTCGGGTCCTTGGCTTTTCTTGTACATTTCAGGAGTTCTGCATCGATGTTTTAATCTGGTCGGTACCTTGTATTGATGACCATCCAAAAAATCTAGGTTCTTCCACCCTTTCTAATTTTTCCTCGATATCCTCGTGTTTAGAAAGTGACCAAATAAATTATCTGAGGATTCAGAGTTTGGTTGAAGACAGACACTGTTCATTATTTATTTTCTCTACAATTGGGCATTCGTTTTGCGGGCTATCCACGGTTAATTGAGCACAAGTCGTCAGTACCACATTCATCTTCTTGCATCCTCGTTCTTTCATAGTCCATATTTAACCACCACACAGAAAATTGCGAAGGTTTTGACGAGTCTAATTTTTCATGATTACTCTTTTTGCGCGTGCGGCAAACGGAACACAAAACACAAAACGTATAACAAATTGACATTAAATATAACGTTGTTGACACATTCTTCTGGGTGCCATATTCTCACCGAACGGCGGCTACTATTCTAGCAAACATCTCCCGCCATCTAGAATAACTCCACCTTTATTTATTTAACTGTTACACGACCATAAATACTTTGAAAGTTCATCCAAAGTACATACAAAGAAACAAGAGATTCAACAATAAACAGAAAAAAGAAAATGAAAAGAAAATAAACGTTGGTTAGCGGGTAATCTTGGCGAATATTCGCACCCCAGAGTTTCATTTTCGACCTTAACCCTCCTTTCATGAGTCACCTGAGGGTGTAACTTTTACTACGAAGCTTGTGTCCAAGGTATGTAATTTTTTTCTATTTTATAATTTACAGAATTAAACTTTGTTTACACCACTTATTTTATTATTAAAAAAATTCAACATGTTCTTCTTCAGGATAACAAAAATCATTGGCTTCGAAACATGTTGAATTTTTTCAATAATAAAATAAGTGGTGTAAACAAAGTTTAATTCTGTTATATTTAATAATTAATAATTAATAATTAATTATAATTATAATGTCACCACAAAATAATTTTGCTGTGTTTGAAGAAGAAGTTTTTCTATTTTCTTTCCTTTCTACGCTTCTGAGAAGCTGCTTATTTATAGCCCGTGCTGTGTCCATGGTATCCTAAGCTTTTTCTTATACAACCACATTTTAAAGGATTCGAATTATTTTTACTGCTTTTTATTTATTTTGTTTACCATTATCATTATTATTGTCTCTGGTAAGTTGCATCCCCAAGAATATTCCTCCACTGATCCGTACTGCGATCCATTTTTCTCCAGCCTTTGATTACCAAAACAGATATTCAAATGTATCCTAATTGCACCCAAAACAGATACAAAATAGATGTCATTGAAGACATCGCCTCATAGATTTATAAAAGAGGTACCGTGTGCTTTCTTTATGTACGCCATTGTGTAGGATCTTCTAAGATGGACGAGTTGCTTACATTCAGGGATTTATATTTTTTATCCAATCAAATAAGGAGATTTTTAAAAAGTTACACAATTATGAAATCCGTTCTATTAAAGTCCGCTGACCTTATCGCGAAACAAGAAGTATGTTAGTAGTTTTTGCGGCTGACGACAATGGCTGGCGATGAATGAAGGTAAAATGTACTTTTTGTTATCCCGCACTTGAGGACACGTCGGGCCTGATTACGGATTCCATCAATGGCCTACTCGTTAAGGCGTAATGACAATGGCGGACACCGCGCCGATTTTATTTCTCGGGTAATTAAACGATTATTGCGCATGGAGAGATTTTTATAAAAATGTCGAATCACCGACTGCGTTCCCACGAGAATTCAAACGTGATCATTCATATTTTATCACAAGTATTTATTAATGAATTTATTACAAACGTTATTCACAGTCGGTACGTAGGCGGTAATGACATTTTTTCACTGCCTGGTTTTTACGAGCCACCACGCCAATCCGATAAAAAATCTATTTAAACTCAGCCTACATCAAATGCTTCTAAATTACACGTTTGAAATAATCGTTTAAATTTATAATATGAAGATTTTTTGTCGAATAGAGATGGGTATATGTGTCACGACAATATTGTAACTCACTTTAAAAGCTCTGTAATTTGAAAAAAAGGGATATTCTTTACAGTTCTAGTTGAGGAATAAAATTTTTTGGAGTTATTTTTGTTCAATTTACTTAATGATTTTTAAAAATGTGTTTACGCTGACAGAACTACATGCATTATTATAACTATTGGTTTAGTGAAGTTACTAGTATGAAACCTAATAGTGTTATTGTAATGTAAACGAATACTTTTTCGGGAGATAGATTGGTGTCTTTCTCTTTCTTATTGATCCAACTAATTCGTATTACATATTATTGAACTATGTATGTTCTATAAATAGAAAATTGACAATGAAATGTGTTTATGTTTATATCTAGTGTGAGATTAATTTTACCTCTATTAATAATGTCACGGGTAGTGGCTGCGGGAGGTAAATGAAAACACTGGAAATTAATTATCGATTTATTAATTAATGATTAATTAATTATTTAATGTACAAAGTCACCCAACACGAATTAAACTTAACGTTATTTTTTAAATCACACTTTTTCGTAATATATCACTCGTATATGAACACTTTATTATCGCTGGGTAACACTTTATCACTTGTAGAACATTCAATTCTCGCACGTAGAATTTATCGCATTTATTTATTTCGCCACTTAGGTAAGCACTCGCCCGATTATTTCGCTCCTTATCTGTCGCTTCGCAACTTCACGGTTGGATACACCTGGCTTACTGGTCCGTGACTTACTTCACGCTGAACGATCTGTCAAAACAGGATCCCTCTCACCACGGCGTAGTGCTGGTATTTATATAGAACCGCTGGTTTTATCGAACCTCTTAGATGGTTCTAGTATTTAAGATAAGGTTCCCATCGCTTCTAGGCGTTTGTAGACGCTCCCCAAATGCTGTAGATAATACGAGAGTGCGGTAGACTATGCTAGAGGCTTTTATGTTATTGTAGTCATTCACGTGTTACGAGGGATTCTTAGGTAATCTCTTTTGCATTTCGTTACAATAATATAAAAAAATATATTAAAAAAGATTTAATTTGTGTTGTAAAGTAAATAAATAAATTTGTGGCCAATACATTTACCGTGGGAACATAAGAGATTCGTTATCGTGATATTCCCGGGAGAATGGGAACCCCTGATCCCTGCAGGAACTGCAAGAATGATGCCTCCAATCTGGAGCAAGTGTCCGCGGCGAAACATTAACCGAAGCATCCATAAATCCACTCATTGTGATCACCGTAAAGTAAATCTTCTCAACTTACTGCGGCCGCCATAAAGCGGGCTGTAATGGAGCCAATATCTGCGGGAGATATGAAATCTCTTTTCTATGCCCTTTTATATAAAGCAACTTCACTGAGGAATTTCGCGACTTCTCTCAAATATTAATTACACTTTGATACTTTCTCACAGTTATTAAAAAAAGGAATGCAGTAATAAATAATGCTAGAATAAATTTGAACGGCCGTGTGAAATATTGTGTTGATTTCATCCGCCATTTCATTTCATTTAAAATAAATTTCGCCAAGAAATCAGAACTATATAAAAATTATAAATATACGGATCCTTTTACATAAATAACATTTAGAATTTCATTTAAAAATTCATATATGTAATTAACATTTGTATAATTGTACGACGATTTTACATGGCAGTCAAATGGGGGGACCAGATAATATGGGATAGCACTCGTTTAACATGCGAGAGAATATCATTAAAATATTTTTGAAATAATGGCAAAAGTAAAAGAATATATGTGGCGTACAGATGCAAAACCGCCACTATGCATATGGGTTCCATATGCATAGTGGCGGTTTTACATCTATAGGCCACATATCACAATTTTTTCACACAATTTTGCCAGGGTAGCCTTTGAAAAAACATACTTTTTATTAAAAATATCCCACAAAAATTCACGATAAAAACTATGACATATAGTGCAATGAAGATCTTCAACGAAATAAGAAATTAACAAAAAATATTTAATAAGGAAATATTTTTTTTTAAATAAAATCTCAAACATGTGTGTTGTGTAAGTAGAGTAGGTTATAAATCGATGAAATATTTTATAAGTTCATGACATTGTGTTTATATTAAAGACACCAATAAAAATATATTATTTTTAAATTCGAAATCTTGAGATGCTTACAAATTACAATTACGAATAATAATAAAAAATTATTACAATTACTTATAAAGGCATTTTTGATATACATATTTTCGAATATCTAAGAATATGGAAATTCTTTATCTAATATTGTAACTATGTATCGTCATAAAAATATACATATAAAAAAGACAAAAAAGTAGGTGCTCGCATCTCTATTTTTTTAAAATAGCGATAAATTCGGAGCTATTAAAATAAATAATTGAATTGCCAAACAATGACAAGAGGCGAATATTGACAGAAATCATTAAAAAAATGAGTCATTAAATTGAAAACGCCGATTTAAAATTACGTTTTCACCAATTATATATAAAAATTATAATCCATAAATGAAACAATCAACTGTATCGCGAAAGTGATAATAATGTATCAAAGCTACATTTATTTATATTTATTTCACAATTCAATTGGTACATTATCAAGAAAATGTACTTGACTCGATTTCTACGTATTTCACACTCTCTCTGTATCACTTAAGATACGAAATCTTGTCAACCAGTAGCGCGAGATGGAGCAGATAGTCGGATTATTCAGTACGGAGGAGATATATTCTAAAGCCTACACCGACGTCACCGGCTCCCAGGGTTGCCAGAAGCACTGAGTATTCAATTGGCTAGCTAACAGAATATTGCACACGACTAGAAATTAACGATTTTAGTGCTAAAATGAAAAAAACCTCAAAAATATTTTTAAAATTTCAGGTTTTAATAACTTTATTTGATTTGTAGTGAAGCGAATAATTTTTAATATTCGATGTAAAATACTCTCATAATAGTCTAACGTTTTACAAAAAATAAGTCAGATATATTGAAAAAAACCTGCAAACTCTGATTTCGTTTGTCTCTGTAACTGTCGATATTTAACCAAAAGTGTGAAAACGACATTTTCTATTCAAAATTGAATGAGGGAGACTCCGGAGACCAAAGAACCTGTATATTGGGGAATCTTTTCTTATGTTGCGTTGATCAATCTATTCAAAAAATTTCAATAATTTTTCATTAACGAAATGAGCAATGCAAATTATAATCATTAAATAATATAAATCTTTTTACCTCAACGTGGGTTTAATAATATTTTATATTTTTCTCACTGTTTAAGTTTCGAGAGAAACAGAATCATATAATTTTTACATTGATTCTGTTCAAACATAAATAATTAAGTTCAATTATAAATAATGGTTAGGTACTGAAAAAATGAGTCGAAGTTAAACGTGTTTAGTTACTCTTACACCAGTTATTTCGATTCATTATTTCAATACATAACCTTTATTAATATTTTAAGTTAATTATTTATATTGAACAGAAATAATCCTAATCAGAACAAAAACAGAAACAAAAAATTCTATATTTAAAAGTAGTCAGTTTGATACTTCACCTGTCGATGAGGGATTCTGTTTCTCTCGAAACTTAAGTAGTGAAAAATATATAAAATGTTATTTCACGTCATTAAGTCACGTAAATATTAAGGTTAATAAATATTATTTAATGATCATCACGAATAATCTCTCTACAAAGTAAACGCCAAATCCATATATAAAAAAAATACTTTAAGCCACTGGTTATGATGCTAGAGAAGTTTGTTAATATGAACTTATTAAAAAGTAAATAGTTGTAAAATGATGTCTTAATTTTTACAATAATCACTGGCCACCCCTATAATACTGTAAAGTGATATTTATGTAACTATTATTAGCGCCGATAGCTTTCTCCGCCTCGCTTGACACTCGTGCGTCTTTCTACTGAAAGAGGTGAAAGATAATGACCACCCTGTTGTCTGAATGTGTTTTTTTAATTAATCCATTCGGATTAATTGACGTGAGAAACAAATGATTTCGAATTTCCATCTGCTGTATATATTTATATCACGTGATTTGTGGTCGGAATTATCATTTCACATGTCCAAATTTATTTTAGTCTTCGGGGCATGAATGAATTAAAAGCTCACAGCAATTTTAAAGACATCGCCACACAACACACACAATGTTAAATATAGTTTTTATTCAGAAACTAAAGGTTATGTATTTTAATGACCTTTATCCGAATCATTAGAACGTACAATACTCTTCATTCCGAAAGCAATAAAAACATATTTTCAGACTGCAAATTGAAATTCAAAAATAATATTTTATTGCAATTGACAATATTATGATTGATGCTACATATAAAACAACTTCATTGTGTGTTTATTCCTTTATAATATAATAATGTAATATAATATGATATTTTAAAAACAATAATAAGATTATTTAGATGACATTATGTCATAAAATCATGCGCAAAATTTATGGGCATGTCATGCCTGTGTCCGTGCTAAACTAAATAAATGTAAATAAATAAATAAAAAAATCTACCACCCAGAAATATAAAAATCAAGATTTTCTAAAGAGCTTTATTGATTCTCATCGCGTACCCGAATAAACTGAAAATTATTATTTATTCAGTTGATGAATTTCTCTGTGGAGTAAATGATTACATAATATTTGCACGGAAATACAAGGTAACAAAAGCTCATTTCAATTTATTGTTATTACTGAAGAAAAATAATTGGAGCAATGTGAAACGCCGGTTTCCCAAGCAGATACTTAAGAATGTCAGTAGGTACACCTGTCCATATAATTATCGTATATATATACGATTCGTTCACAAAATACGAGAATTTTATTTTGGAGAAAAAAATTAATGTGTAAACCTCCAACATGTTCAAATTTAAATGTAAAAATTAAAATTCTAGGCCCTCTCTAAAGATTTCACGTATCTGGTCTTGTAAGTTAGGGAAGGGGTTATGCCTAGTCAGAATTTTGGAAAAATCGTTTTTTTTACTTAATTAGTTTCTAAAAGTACCTACTATTACTTTTCGAAGATATATGAAAATTTAATGTCACTACAACAAAGATTTTTTATAGACTTCTAAGAATTTTAAGCAAGTATTTTATAGCAATATAAAAAACACTAAACTTTTAACCCGTTTTCTCATATTTTCCAAATCATATTTCCCATATCGATGACCGAAATATCCCGAAAATATATATATATATATATATATATATATATATTATATATACATATACTTAATATGAATAGTAAATAATTAATATGATTTTGATTTGATTTTTTTAACCCCTGACTAGGCATGACCCCTTAATAATTTAATTAACATCCATACAATGATTCAAATTATTCCTGCTTAACAATTAACCTTCCCAATATCGAGGCGATACTGCGCTTCGTAAAATTTGTTGATCTAAAACACAATTCATAATTGTAATTATTGATATGCGACCCTTAATTTTGTTATGAATATTATTTAAAATGTCTTTATCATAACATATAATATGTGTAATCAGGTTAATTTTCAATATATTCTTTAAATATTTCTTCTTTGTACTCTAATGTCACACTACGACCATCTATCAAGGTCATGAATGACACATTAGCGGTCTGTTTGTTAAAAAATTTAAATAAAACAAAATATTCATTGATGTAATAAACAAAAGATTAAAAAAAATATATAATTTATAAAGATCGCTGTAAATATCGCTGTCCACATATTTATTTTAAGTTTCAGTTAAATAAAAGCAAGGGCCGTTACATACTATGAAATGCTAGAGAATCCCTTAAACGCATGTCTTATTATTGATTACATATAGAATATGTTCAAATTTTTTTAATGCCTACTTATACATACTTACATATGCTTCTATGTAATACACTAATGTAATATAAGGTAATAGAGAATTTTTTTGTTATTTTTTTAACAAAATTTAAATCAGATTTAAAAAAAATCAGCAACGCGATATGCATACACGCTATCCGGATTAAGGAAAAATGCTTGTTGTATTAAATATAAATTTTCCCGGTAAAAAGAAATTGCAAGTGCCTACTTGTTATAACCGAGCCACGTCCTTTTGCACTCGAAATATGATTTGTTAATCTTGTTCCTTCTGCCTACGTGTTTGTACTTCCTGCGTTTAATTTGGCGGAGAATTCCTGAATGCGGAAATGAAAATTAAATAATATTAAAAGGTCGGGAGATAAAAGTCCATTGGTATTGTCTAATTGTTGAGATTAATTCGGTCTCGTATCCGCCCAACGTTCTCAGGCCCGGCGATCACAGATTCGTAGCATTAAATTAAACATATTTATGTTGATATCATTGAAAGATTTGGCAGATACTTCGTGGTGCAACATTATAATTTCAAATATGTTTTAATATACTTTGTAATACACACCCTAGAGCTGTTCGGCGAAAAAATACCCTTCCCTGCCGCGCGCCCCCCTGACCCCCCTGACCTACCCAATTAGATTGATAAATTTTGTATTTAAGTTAGTTATTATCTATACCTGATGATGAGAGGGACTGCTCCTCTCGAAACTATAGTTGTAAATTAATAACTCATATTGTGTGTGTATTACAAAGTATATTAAAACATATTTGAAATCTTTATGTTGTTTCATTTTAAAAGCTCTCTCTCTCTCTTAGTCGATAGGATAGCCGTGATGTACTCCGTCGGTTAATAACTTTTGAATGAACGGGCTGACAAGATTCCGCTGTTCCATTTCGCCATTCCTTACTCGACCGCGGCACCGACAATGCGTTCACTAAAGTCACTGAACTGAAATTTGTAATCTCACTTCCTTAAACACAATGAAAACTATGTGAGTATTTTATTCAAAACAAGCAGCGCACAGGCAAAGAGTAGCATCGAGATTAATTCCAAATGCATTGTTAAAGTTGGCAGTCCTGTGATCCTAATCGGTCGAGCTGCTCCTAGGCATTTCGTTGAACTCGTGTATTGGAATACATCCCTTAAAAAAAAACATTTAGTCATTTTTGGTGGTTTTGATCTAAAAATCAGTCAAATAATTATCTAGTCACAAAACTAGAACCATCACAGCAAGAGTATTTATTATTTTGTCTTATATAATAAATATTATACCTACTTCAATTAAAGTATATTTATTCGCTGTCACTGTATTTCATTATATTGATATTTGTTTTATGTCTTCAAATTGGTACCAAAGCAAAGAGTAGGTACGCACCTAAAGAGAATGTATAATACCAGGTGCGTGCAGTGAGAATAAGAAGCATGACTTTAATTGAAACATATACATATTGGGAAAAAAATCGAAATTAAATATTTATCTGGCAGAATATTATGAAATATTAAAATCTGAATAATTTGTTAATCACTGTGATAGTTTCTTATATCGTTTTTTTTTTCAAAATATGTATATGCTTCGGAAAAACTCGTGCTACTTTTTGCTTTTACGAAAATTTTATGATTTTTTAAATATTGTTCAGACACAGAATTTTTCACAAGCTTATCTCTTTGAGTAAAGAAAATGAAATATACGAAAAAAACAAAACGGAAAAATATTTTCAATGAACCGTATTTGAAAGGAATAATGGAAAGAATCTTTTGCGAAATCTTTGCACTGCACTGGCTTTGAAGCTTTTAATTGTGATTTTTGTACGAATAATTAATATTGTATTGCATGCGTACTAATAAATTGTACGAAGAAATGGTTGCGCATACTTATGTGCATATTAGGTAAGAGTAGTTACGCAAAAAACACTTATTCTTTAAAGCTTATTTTATAGTAATTTTAACGTTGTTACTCATTAAAAACATGTTACGAGTTAATTTCATTATTGAATACTCCTCCTTGACCAACCATGCCATACTGGAGTAGTGAATTGTTAAATATAGTATTAAATAAAATAAAACTTTCAACGTTTTACGTGGCTTTTAATTAGAGATTAACTACACATTCATTGACAAGAGGAAAATGACAACTATACAGAAGAATCTAGTGTTGTGTAGTTAGAAAACGTAGTGTTGTGCCAAACAATATACAAGGGAGAAATTTATTATTATTACAACATGAATGAACAGAAGCGAAGTATACCAATAATTTTAAGTTATATGTATACGTAAACTGTTTTTAATCTCGTGAATACATTATTAGGTATTTTATTATAACATAACTTCATATTTTAACTCTCTTATACCTAAACTGCATAGGCTAGGTAACACTTATGCACATATCTATAATATTTTTAACTGTAGTTTAGCACATTATAAAAAATGCGCTACTAAAACCTCTTCAACCTGCCGTCCGGAATCCATAATGTGTATACAGACAAATTATTATACCTAATTGTTTAATCTTATATACTTCACACCTCCTTTTTCTAAATTATCTTAGTGTTAAAACCTTCAAAAACAGGCTATACTATATGATCAATTCCTACTGTAATTTTTTGCTAAACTATAATACTACACTTTTGATTTTTTGTATATACTATTATATAAAATGTACATTTTATACCGTGTATTGAAATAAATATGAGTATTCAATTTCTTATTTTTTTAACCGATTTACTATTATGGTTGTGCCGTTTTATATTATTATTTCGATTATTACACCGAGATATAGATGTAACTGGTTTACTAAAATTGATCGTTTCGCTAGTTTACATTCCACGGATTATGTAACACATAATCTCTTAGAAGCGCACTTAGTGGACTAGTCTTATTTTTGTAACTAAAATAATTTATTGCAAGTAATTTACAATCATAAAAACTTGCTCGACTTTGAAAGTGTTATAATATTTAAGCACCGTTATATAACATGCAATATCTCAATTCATACTCTTTGTACACGCTACTTCAACCGTCGATTTATACCGAGTGCCTGGGCTTATTTAACTGTTATAAGAGATAAAAAACAATTCTTTACAGTTGACCTTAAATTCACGTTTATTGATGTTGTTCATTATTGCAGTTCTTCAGAACGTACATTTACCTGATGTACCATGTACCATAATAAAATTAAAGTAAATATTAATTCCTTATGAAATTACCTATGAATATTATACCTATGAAATAATTGCTTTCAAATACTGGCTATTTGTAGTTCGATATCTTACATTAGACTTGATTTTCAAACTTCAAATGAATCTCACTTTAAAGCTATGACATTCTTTTTTAAAAATTAGTTATTAATTTTTTTTTCCGGCGTTTGTTTATCTTTGCTATCGCTGTGTGTGCGGCCATGAAGAAAATGAAAATTCGCATTATTTTCCAGTATGAGTTCTGTCGTGGCGCTAATGCTGCACAGACGGTACGCAATATTAACGACGTGTATGTAAATTAACGTTTCCGTTTTGGAAAATTCTACCTCAACAACGAGCCCCGTGGATGACCGGTGAATCAGACTAATAACGATTTGAAAGCTATAGTGTGAGTGGATTCATCTCAAACCACGTCAGATTTAGCAAAAGCCTTCAATGTAAGTTACAAAATGATATTAATTCATTTACGTCAAATTAGGAAAATTAAGAAGCTCGCAAAGTGGATACCGTATAAACTGAGGGACGACAGGATACAGATCGAGGCTTGCCTTAATTTGTTGAGTCGGTACAGAAATTAGGAAAATTAAGAAGCTCGCAAAGTGGATACCGTATAAACTGAGGGACGACAGGATACAGATCGAGGCTTGCCTTAATTTGTTGAGTCGGTACAGAAATAAGGGAATTTCGAATCGGATTGTTACTTGTGGTAAAAAATGGATCCTGTATGATAATCGAAAACGTTCGTCACAATATTTGAGCCCAGGAGGCTGCCAACCAATGTCCCAAACAAAAATTGAGTCTGCAAACAGAAACTGCTTGTATCTGTACGGCGGACCTGTGCCGGCATTATTCATTAAGCATCTTGAAATCTGGCACAACAATTACTGCAGAGATATACCTACTATTAAGAATTTAAAACGATGATGGATAAGCTCGCTATAAAAAAAGCGAGACTTGTCAATTGCTCTAGTTCACTACTTCTCCATGACAACGCTCGTCCACTCACTGCAACGGACTGTCTTAAAATTACAGGAGCCTCGACTAGAAACTCTTCGCCACCCACCTTACTCGCCAGACCTTGCATCTACTGAATTCCAATTTCTTAGGAATTTGAATAATTTTTTACAAGGAAAAAATTTATACTCCGATGAAACGACGTAAAATGCTTTTAAAGAATTTTTCGATTCCCGCCCCCAGGATTTCTATCCATCAACTTCTATCTATCAAGCAAAAGCGTACCGACAACAATTTTTTTTTTTACTTGATTATACTTTATTTTTTTAAATATACAGGGCAAATACTTTAATTAATTATATAGACAGGGTTATTTGGAAAACATCAATAACCTCGCAGGACTATATTCCTGCCTTAATTATGAGTCGAAAATGTTCAAGCAACCATGACCAATCAATAGTTATAGAAATATGACACGTTGAACTATCATTACAGTAACTTATGTCGAATATGACGTATTCATTCCCTTTAATAGAAGTCAAATAAAATAATAAAAACTTTCCAATTCCAATTGAAATTGCTGCAGGGTTTTTATAATTTTATTTAACTTGTATTGAAACGAATGAATTTTTCGTAATTGATATAAGTTACTGTAATGATAGTTCAAGGTTTTGTGAAAAATGAGTCAGAAATATTTAAAAAAATGCAAAACTTTGATATTGCATAACTCCAGAACTATTGATATTAGGTCACGGCTGCTTGAACATTTACGACTCATAATCAAGGCAGGAATATAGTCCTGCGAGGTTATTAATATTTTCCAAATAACCCTGTATATACTTTTCATAAAAAATGACTGAATTTTTTATGTAAAACAGCAATTTCATAGGTAAGGAACTAATATATCACTGAGAAATTGAAAAAAAATATAAAAATAATAATTTTCTATAAATATTTGTATTTTAATAAATAACTGTATAATCTATTCATTATTTTTTCTCTTTTGAAAATATATTATTCAGTTAAAACATCGGACCTCGATTTAACGAATAGGTATGTCATGCGCGAAAATCAACACGATGTTAATTTATATGATTAGTTTATGTTTAAATTAATATGTTTATTTCTTCTATCTAATCACTGTTCTTTATATCAAATTATCGAATTAGCCCCACGTTGGAAAAAATATAACTGACTTCACCGCCAGAAATCAATTTTGCATATGTGTAACTGAAGTCTGATGACTAATGGTATATTTAATTTTACTGTGTGTGCAGTACTTAATTTAATTTTCTACAAAATAAAATATGTTTGTGATTTTTCTATGACAATTATTGTTTAAAAATCAGTTTTTAATCAACTATCCTAATTTCGAACGTCTGTCTGTCCGTCACTCGTTGGAATGAGGCTGGAATTACAACAACAACAACAATGATGATGCTTAGCCGTCGATGGGGCCCGGGCGCCCGAGTGTGACACGTCAATCAGCGTGCGGCTCGGGTTATACGCAAGGGTCGTAATAAATTATCATTGTGTCCCGTAATTTTTCACGGGTTTACGGCTAGTAAATATATCATAGTATTCTGTCAGATAAATATATAAAATATTTAATTAGGCATTTTTCCAAAATATATCTTTAGGCACAAGTCACACGTCAATATACTGTGTGTGCCTGGTATTAAAAACGTAAGTAAAAATAGATAAAATAACTATTTAGTCATATTTTCAAAATAAGTATTCAGTAAACCTAAGTACTTCATTTTATATTGTAGCACTCATCCTCTCGACCAAATTAGTTTGTTATATAGAGGTTCTACGTACATTGCTGACCGAATTCCTCACCTAATATTTTCCTTGTAACTACAGGTTCGACCTAAGGCAGGTGCAAATGGTGCATTTGCACCTAGCAAATAAATTATACAAAGAAACAAGTGCATTTTTGAAAATTCATCCGGTCTCAGCATAATTCAAATTGGCGGCCATTAAATTTATTAGTTGTATATTTTGAAATTAAATAATAAATATCTCGCATTAGTATGACAAGATATACTAAAAAATGACGGAGTTCGTTGATAACAATATTCAATGATCAGTGTATTGCGGACGTCACATTCACGACAGTTTTTTAAATAAATAAGTGCATTTTAAATGTCCCTTTGATTGCATGAAAATGTTCCTCGGTTAGCTGGGTTTAATTGTGTTTAAGAAATAAATACATAGTTGTGTTAAAATATACAATGTATGATTTTAATTGAGATATATTACAGAAATCTCACAGAGACCTTCGAAGCTATTTAAGAAAGAGTCTTTTGTACGATGGCCCAGGGCTTATTACAACTTGTATGAGCTGGCTTGAGTGATCACTACACACAATGCAACTTTCACCAATTCAACCAAATTTTTGAAAGTTATATTATATACCTGCTTTTGAGACGACAGATGTCACTAGCATAGCCACTTAGGGATGATTTATATTTGGAACATATTAAATACTGATTATTAACTCATAAATATTGTATAAAGTATTATATTACAGATATCTAGGAAGTGGAGTCGTTACGCCTTCCTATTATAGATGACAATTATAATAAAAAGGTTTCAAAATGAAGAAAAAAGTGATTAATAAATATGGTTTTAATGAAAATTAGTTAGGATTAGTTCATTTAAAAAAAGGTATAGTACACACTCGTTTATGGAAATCGTGAATATGAAATATAAACAACTTCATTTCTGTTTAAGATAAATCGGCGTTTATAGGACACACGATAATTACATGCTTAATACATATACATTACTAAATAAATACAAGCAGTATGTAAAAATCCTCTCAGCCACCACATACCTTGCAAGGTATTTATAAATACCTGTTCTAAGGTAGGTCGGTAGCTTTTTTTATTCATCATTGGTTTTGCTTTGCAAGTATAAGTATCGATTTATTTTTTTAACCAGTAAAATGCAAGAAATGCGCGTATCATTGCATGGATCATCATTTCACAGGCATTGAGCCCTCACACATTTTCTTTATCAACCTTTCACTTTAAAATCGCCTCCACTTCCCTTTAGTTTCAGCCATTTAAAGCATTTATAATCACTTGAAATGATTTCAGATAATTTTAGATTTAAGCAAAATTACATCTCAAACACAACCTACGTGTAGATATAAATAAATAAATAGGAAGGATTAAATTTTATATACAGCTCCTGAATATTCTACCGCGGAATTTAGATGTGATGAATATTCAATCAATTTCATCAGCGCTAACTTATAAAGCTGTGTCGATATGATGATACTGATGATTTACGGACTTCACCGATGCTATTATTGATTATATTGAGAAACGAATCATGAGCATAAAATGAATGCAATCATCTCTAAGGCTTTGTTGAAAGCGGGAGGTTTACATAATATTATGTAGAATATATAAATAAATCGCCTTATAAAATGAATAATTTTCCATCCTCGATAATATTATCGAGTATAATATAGTTTGTATATATATAAAATGTATCATGTTTTATTAAACGATTTTCAAAACTTGTTTCTTCAGTCTGTTTTGGAGTTAAAAATTCTTCAAACTTCTTCAAAGAATATACAGCTAATCAAAACGGCCGTACATTCTTGAAACATGTCATTATCTGCCTTTCCTAGTTAATTACTGCGTTTACAACCAATTATCGCATTTCTCGTATAGCCATCAGGACCGGTTCGGTATTTCATCCCAACCATTTAATTTCTAAATATAAATATTACGTTTGAGTGGCAAAACTTTGCGAGCTGCTAAATCCTGTATATAAATATAAAATACGGCATACCTTGTTTCACGTGATTAGTTCTGCATGAAATTACCTCGCGTTAATAAAAATAGTTTAATTTGAATACCGTCATTTTTACACAATCACAAACATACACATGCACACTTCAAAGAAACCCAAAGTACCTGCTATATGTACACACAAAAACAAAAGTTCTCTCCAAATCCACAATAAGAACACATAGTTCTCAGGTCAAAGATCTTTTAGGTACTTTTGATCGTAAGTTTTTTTTTTTTTCATTACATCATTAAATTTTTAATAGCTGACTATTAGTTTGTCCAAATTATTTCGGATTTCGGCATTTGTCTCCATTTTTCGATCTGCATCAACTAAACCTTATTTGGAGTGCTCAATATGATTGAATGCTCGCTCAAGTTCTTTATCGATCAGCTTCTTAACGAAAGAAGATGTAAATAATTTGCCACGTTAGCGTCGTACATATTTTTACAGTATGAAGGGTCGAAGTTTAAAGGAAGAAAAAAGAAAGAAAAGAAAAAAAAGCTTATGAATCCTGTTTTTTTTTTTCCAATATATTTTCACTGTTAGTTTTTTTTAGTCCGTGGCAATAGCGGGGATTTCAGGCTTGCATAAGAAAAATTGAAAGCATAGAATACTGAATTTTGTTGTTGTGGCATTCGAAAAACTAAGATGCCGATTTACAAAATTTCATAAAGGTGCCAAAAACTCGAAAACTGATGATTTTTTTACAAAACTCGTATTTTGATATTCTGGTCAGTCATAAATCAGCCCTCCAAGGGATAACTTTAATTTTCAAGACATCCTGTATAACCGCGTTCACTGATTAAAGTATTTATATGCTTGTTTGAAGAATAGTAAAATATTTATGACATGTTTTTAAAATACGCATGCCTTTAGAAATAATTTCGATTCGAACCTGGAATCTTTTGATCTGTAAACAAACACATTATCCGTTGCTCTAAATCGCGCGATAGAAGAGGCACCAAATTTATCGTATAATTAATTATGATGTGATTTTCTCTGTACCGTACCGGTAAAATACTAACGCATGAATGATTATAACGATAAACTTTGACTGTTTGAATTCACATTTAAGTATCCGAATGGTTCATTTAACCCAAATGAACCATGAATGAGTTAAAATGGCTATAGGCAGGATATGTTATAAGGCAGGATGCTACAAGATGGCCTCCCAGAGTTCTGAAATGGAGACCTTGGGAGAATAAAAGAGGCATCGGAAGACCTCAAAAGAGATGGGCCGACATATAGCCGCTGTGAGGGGAAAGAAGTGGCTACAATTAGGACAAGGAAGTATGGAAGGGTGTGGAAGAGGCCTATATCCAGCAGTGGAGAGACGAAGGCTGATGAAGAAGAAGAAGATCCGAATGGTTTCATTGCATTTAAAATCAAAAATACATTGAATCGAAAATTGCACAATTCAATTAAGCACAGTGAAATGAAATTTGATGGTGAACTACCGGGGAACATTAGGGACGAAACAAATATAACAACTTTCAGAGGAAGCTAATGAAATATGTTTCTCATATTTTTATTTGAAGTTTATGTGAGTTAGATGTAGGTAATCACTGTAATCAACGTAATCACACACATTATGAAATATAAGGCTTTTGTATTACTTACTTTAAACATAAAATAGTGAACAATATTTTGTTGAAAAATTTTGGAAAAATTAATGTGTCCTTTCATTCTAATAAATGTTCTTTTATTCTTCTTTTATTCGAATAAAAGAACACATCAAATGCTTAACAAATGTAGGTTTTTCTGAATTTGCCGAACAGCTAATTAATTTTAATCACACATTTAATAATAATACAGGGCCAAAAATTTTACACAAAAACGGACTAGGTTTGCGACTTAATAATCTAGAAGCATTAGAAATTAATAAAGCTATCAATAATAATAGTCAAATAATAAATAAACAAATAAATTTACCTAATAGTCCGATTTTAAAGCTGTTCCCTCTATCTTCAGTAAACTCCTCCCCTTCCCTCCCCCCCACCTAGTTGACGCTCTGTCCCTCTCTCTCTTTTTCTTTCCTCCTTTATAAATTTCTATACCTAGATTAGTCTATATTATAATTGTCCCGAAGAAAGTTGAGTCCAACCGAAACTAGTTGACAAATATACAGCAATAAAGTGGTTTAAAATATAGTATCTAATTTGTTCTTAAATTTCTTGTTGAAAAATGTTTGAGATATATTATTAAATACTAAATATTGCTGGGTTCGAATATTTTACGGACCATTTTTTCAGCGCCCCTCGTAAATGCGCACCTACCTACGGCGGGGCCCAGCCGTCAATCTTCCATCCGGCTCTGGTTTGGACGCCACAAACTGTAATTTAGAATTTTTAAGATTGAATCTCCCATTAATTATTGGGTGGTTTATAATTTCTCGCTTGCAGAATATATTAGCATAATTTTTTACAGCCAACCGTTTATTTTTTACAAAAAAAATGCACTTGTTGAAAAAATGCTCTGAAAAAGTGCACAGCAGGGAGTGAATTGTTCTTTTGATGCAGTAATTTCTAATGGAAACTCGTTGGCCGAGACGTGCCTAACGGAGTCCTAACCGACTTGTGTGTGTGAAGCCTGGAATAGAACGAAAGTAGACTGAATGTAGTGGAAATTATAAATGACGTAGTACCATCAAGATTGCTGGCAGCTCTTGTAATCAAGTGGGTATGAAACTGGTTTTTTATACTGGGGTTTCGAGTTCGATTTCCAGTTAGGTCACGATAGATATTTCTGGTGTTGTGTTCCGCTACGGTAATTTGTCGAGTAATTAGACCATTGTTATGTTAAAATAAAATGAAATTTGCACTGAAAACTTTGGAGACTAGAATACTTAATAATTCTATTCTTCGTCGATTAGGGAGAATGGATTTTTATTATGAGCATAAGATTATGAAACTGTTAAAATAGTGAAAAGCATTAAGAAAGGCTCAGATGGTAAGGTAAGTGGAAGGAATAAATGGAAAGAGTATGGTAAGAATGTTATATGATGTTTGTTTTGGTGTTACCAGACTTGGCATGGTCATACAACCAAATACTGGAAGAGGTCCTGCTGTAGGGAAGTACTTTACGAAATCAAAAAATAGAGTCTTGCAACTAATTATTACAAACATTTTTTAATTTCATTCTAAGTGCTTACCTATTTAGTTGAGTTAAAATCTATTAATAAATTATTACGTATTCATCAACAATTCATAATATACTAGCAGGAAAGCAATCGGCGAAGCCAATTGCTTACTGCTAGGCCCTGCGGGCGGCTAATGTGGCCGCGTCGCGGCCAATGATGGCCGCTCCGCGGCCAGCGATAGCCGCTGCGCGGCCAATTGTGTTTGCTGTGCAGCAAACACGATTGTTTACCTATGCCTACGTCAGCCGCTTCGCGGCCAATTGTATCTGGCAAATTTCCATTTTTGCTATTGTGGCCGCATCGCGGCCAAATGTGTTTGCTGTGCAGCAAACACAATTGTTTACCTATGCCTACGTCAGCCGCTTCGCGGTCAATTGTATCTGGTAAATTTCCACTTTTAATTACGGGTAGTTTAGATATAATTAAGACAAAGTATTTATTCAAAATTTCTAACCGATCAATAAGTCAGAGCGGAATAAACCATAGTTCGATAGGTAGGTACCTACTCCCTTCTCTTCTCGCAGTGTTGATTACTTTTATACAACATTATAAAAAAATAATCTTTGTTTAATTTGGTTTGTTACATAAAAAAATTAATATAATAAATTAATGTTCAAAACCAAAAATGTAATTAAAATTTCAACAAAAAAAATATTCTCGACCGTAAAAAAAAAATCGATCCTGCCAGGATTCGAACCCGGCGCCTTCCGATCCGCAGTCAGACGTGTTATCCGCCGCGCCACACAACCCAATGGGCACCATGCCAAAATTAATGTATACAAATAAAAATCATCATCCAAATGCAGAAACGTACGACATTGGTTAGGGTAATTAATATATAGATATACATATTCACATGACGTCATCAAAATGACGTAAGTATTTTTCCCTGTTTGTAGTTTAAATGTATACGAGTATAACTCAATACACACACCGTACCTACATAATTCTCTTCTAAAACAATTTTTTATATTTATTTTTTTATGCAAAATATTGTTAGGAGACTAAAGAAAGGGAAAGAACTACACGTAATCTAGGACTTAACAGGAAATTACTGGAAGGGTCTGAAATAAACTACTAGATTCGAAAACTACAAATACTAGCAAAACGTCTGAAAAACCGAAAATGTATATAAGTGGAACGACGCTATCCAGATAAACAGTTTGAGTTTGACAGCCGCAAAAAATCATAGAGAGTGAATAAACAGCGACGGGCGATTTCAGTACGGGTATTGACCAGTGATGAAGTAACGATGTGCGGAAGTGTTCGATAGAGATAGTGATCAGAGCGATACAAATAACGTGAATTAAAATTTACAGAGACAAGTGGAAGACTTTCAAGTGATTAGTCCGAATTTGTTGTGAATTAAAGAATAGTGCTCTAATTAAATCGGTGACCAGTGACTTTAATTAATTAATTAAAATTAATTTCAAGTGTTTGGTTTGTCTCCCCCATTTTTATTATATATATTTTTTTAATTCTGGATATGCGTAGAGTAGCATATTGATAAGAGTTAGTGATGAACATTGTTACTTAGAGTATTATGGTAATAAATATGAAGCCGTGCAACAGAACAAAAGAGTTTGGCGCTCTCTCTAAGCTAGTTATTAACTTATGACAACCCCATTTTCTGCAGGGGTGGGCAGATAGGACAAAATTCCACAATCTTTCGTCCTAGCGTAACACTATTACCTCGTAAACAATCTTTTGATGCACGCTATTCGTTGTTGAAAATTTCACCAGGGTTGTTTGGTTTAACTGATCAATTTTAAGGAAAAACATACCACGAGGCACAATTACTGTTGCGAAACACATCACAGAAACATCCAGGCTTGAAGTCACATTGGTATATTGTGAACTTACCGGAAATCGGATTTGGAACCCTCAATATGAAAATCCAGCGCCGTGCCCACTAGACACCAGGCCCATCTTTTCCTTACCATGCCAGGTCTTTCGCAGACGCCGTGCCGTCCTGTATTCTTCAACACTCGCTGTATATATATTTTCTTTACCATCCTCCCCTCGTTCATCGACCCTATATATTATTACAATATTCTGAAATCCTGTTCAATCCAATTTCCATAACTGCACATAAAACTGGAATAATTTCGAATGATTGAATGTACGGAAATATCCCAGAACATTTGAAAAAAAACATTTCTTATAAAACGCGTCACAGTAGGCGCGATGAAGTATTTTTTGTTATGACAGCTACGATTCAACATAGAAACGAAGACAATAGACAAGCGAACCGTGATTCTGTTGGGTGGGAACCAGCTGTACCAAAGACAAGTTGAATATTCTCGTGCGGCAATTAGTGCGAATTACGGAATAGTGTTCCAGCTAAAGTACAACAGGAAACAAGGCATTCTTCTCTCTACTCTCAATGCTCAAATCAAGAAATGTCCACAGTAAAACAAAGATCACCCTTTACAAAACTATCATAATAACAGTAGTGACATACGCGTGCGAAGCATGGACAATGACAGCAAGATCTGCAGAGATGCTGGACATATTTGAGAGGAGAGTGCTACGCAAAATCCTAGGACCCATGAAAGATGGTGAAATTTGGAGAATAAGGTACAACGACGAGCTATATAACAAGTTTAAGGCTCCTATGCTTTCTGTACATGCTCGACTGAGTAAACAGGGATGGGCGGGGCATGTGCACGTGTGCAAAGAATTTCCAGGAGAAACCTCGAGGGACATCCGGTTTGAAGAAGAAGAGTCGGCACTCCTAGGTTGCGATGGGAAGACGAGGTCAGAAGGGATGCGAACCAAATACTGCGGGTAACAGACTGGAGGACCGCAGCGGGAGACAGGAGGAGTTGGAGGATCCATCTAAAGTTTGTTCTCAGTGACTTTGTTTATAAATAAAGTGTTGACAGTATTGTATAGGTAAGCGCATTTGAGCAGGTATTCACTTAAATCGTTCTTCAAGCGGAAAAGGACAATGTATTTCGTTTTAACTTGATGACGTATTATTTTAAACACGTTATCCCTAAATGGAGCCGTCAAATTACAGTATTCTTGAGATAATTCCAAGTCTCGTGTAATGACAGGGTTGAGGTTTAGTGGGGTTGTCCCCCGTCCAATTTTGGGTGTTACACTTCTCGTTAAGGAGAATGACTCGACGGTTTTGGCGGAACCCTTGTTAGTTTTCAACAACTTTTTCGTCTATTTTTATACCAACCTTTAAGGAGCATAAAAATGATTTCACGCAAAATAATGACGCGGACTCATTATCCTTTCTCACACCCGAACAAAATAAACTATTTCTGTTATTTAATTAAACGGTTTGATGAGGACTTCATCCTCCTAAATATTTTTCTACACTTTCGATATTTTTGTCTCACGCTTTGTGATGTATAAAATAATATTATCTCCACAATAACTTGTTAAGGTATACATACTGTAAAGCATTCATAAAAGTAATCCACCGTTTATTTATAGTTTAAAAACATGAATATACATAATGAAATTTATGACAGACAGAGCTACCTCATTTCCTTTCAATCCCTTACACCAATAATAGGAAATCCTCTTTCATCTCACGGATAGGCTCATAATATATCTCAATTATAATAATTTCGTTATCTGTTCGTTCGTCCGTCCATCTGTCGACACTTCGTGTAATGTCCGTAATTTCTTCATAGTATTTTTTTTCTTTTCCTTTTTTTCTTTTTTATAAAAATAAATAAATATTCAAGCCTTAGAAACCGACATGTGAAAGTACCGTTATTTTTGACGGGTTACAGCTAGTAAACATAATAATTTCGTTGTCTCTCCGTAAGTTGCTGAAATGACAACTTTAGATAAAATCAGAGTGTGACTTGCAATCAGCGCACGGATAATGTTGCGAGGTCACGCAAGGGTCGTTATTAATTATTATTATTTCCAAGCAACAATGACCATATAATATCAATATTTAAGGAGAGTCAAATGAAATTATTGACACCTCAAACACGTACTTAATTTATTATAAAAATAACAAAACACATGCGTCGAATATGGGAAAAATGTACGGTATAGATTTGGCTTGGTTAATTTCTAAAAACAGTTAATTTTAATTTTGATTTGACAAATTTCAAAAAATTAAATTAATTAATTAGTAGAACGTAATACAGAAAAAATCTAACTATATAATTAGGATTCGTATCCCAGTGGTAACCTAAAAATATTAGTTTACCACCGAGATACGAACCCGGAACATTTATTTTCCGGAGAACTGCAATGCCAATATCGCTACGATAACAATTTATGAGAACCAAAATTTTGAGAGTTATATAAATATAAGATCACTTGCAAATAGATCACCCAAATGATCTTGGGATACATTGCTAAATATATATAAAAAAAATCTACCCATTTTTATCAAAACCTGACACTGTATAGTTCTCTGAAAAATAGTCACTATATAGTTCTCTAAAAACATCGTCAAAAGTGGTAAACATATTCACATGTGAATGAAAAAATCGCAGGTATTTTATTCACAGCAGATAAGATTCGAATCCATTGGATAAATCTTTACAAATTTTCTATCCCATCTATACACAGGCTTAAAGCAATTAAAATAAAGGGTTAAATTGATTAGAAAGGCCACGATTATTTGTGTGGAATTGTTCAGGAATAGCTATTTCGCCAAGCTGAGAAGTAATTTATGAAGCATAAATAACGCCCTCGCTTCTCAGGAAGTCTGAACCTGAACATAGAGCATTTCTTCACACAGGACTCCCGAAGCCGCAGCTGCAGAGATGATTTGTTGCGGAACTGTTATTCATTTAATTTACCAGGGACCTCTTTGAGGAATCAACCGACAGTTAAATTACCATTATTGTTTGTTTCACGGCTTTATTAAAATTGAACCCATTTGGTTTCAAAAACCAATAATAATTATAAAGTAGCAAATGAATTAGCGACGTAACCTGTGGTCAAATAGGATTCGGTAGCTTTTTTGTAGAAATTTGTTGGTCCTATATTGATATTAAGCTAAGTTATATAAATATTCCAACTATTTTTAAACTAAGCTAAACTGCTAGGGGGTCTCCTGAAACGACCTTCGAATCTCTGACAATAAGATCGTAAGACGAGTGTCAGCTACTAAATCAATCAAAAAGGCATCAATATGATTATTGTCAAACGTTTTCTCACCACTGCTGGATGATGGCCTCCCCAACTGTCCATTGTTATTCGCCGCTATGTATTTTCGCAGAATTTAATGATTTCGTCAGATCAGCGGATTTCAAGGTGAAGTGTCAGACTCTTGAATACACTCATGTACCTCTGGATGACTGCAGCGATTGACCGTACTCCATGTAATATTACCTGTCCAATTAATGTTCTTGTCGCTATAAATTATATAAATTATTCCAACTAAAATTCATTTAATACGTATACGATAAAGATGTACGATTATTTTATTTTCCTAACAAATCATGACACGAAAGACAATTGGTTATTATAGATAAGATAATGAAAGACATTAGTCAAAATAATCACTGAGGAAGCAGAGGACAAATTTTTCAGAATGACTCATTCCATGGGACCACCATTTTTTCTACCATAAAATATTATTAGTATTATTCTAGGATTATTCTTACTCAGTGAAGGCTTATAAATATGAAATAGCATTATTAAGTTAATAAGCTTATAAATATAAAAAAAATAACATCACATTTAAAATTTATTGGCATACACGTACACGTATATCAAATTCAAGACCTCTTCAAATAAGCATGTGCGTCATTTTGCAACACGTCTGTTCAAGGAAGGACGTGTAATTCATAACACCGCGTTGCACGAGTGTTGCATTTAATTAGTATTGTACCTAAACACATGCTCAGCTTTATTTATCATAAAAAAAACTAGTTAACACATTAGCATTAATACTTTGAACTATTTGCGTGAACCTAATGTACTTTAAATATAAAACATCAAACAAATACTTATTAAAGATTATTTATTAGAAATAACAATTTTTTGAATTAATGAATTGATGAAATAAAATTACCCACCATAAACCGGAACGGAAGATATTTTGAATTGTGACAACGTTCCTCATAAGGCACATTTTGTCTTATCTTTGTAATACAATGCATAGTTATGAGATGCAGAACGCGACTCCGTTGGTCATCAGCGACTGCATAATGATTCTGTATAGAGTAACACATATTGACCACCTTTAACCCCTTTTTATAATAACAAGTAACACCCTTAACCGAATTTTAGAATTCTTTCTACGTTTATCATTTCTAATAAATTTTAAAGATATAAATTAATTACAAAAATTCGGTCATTTTGAAGGATGCGTTTGGTAGCAGCGTTGACAATTATTTTGCATTTAAATCGTGCTGTTCTTTAAAATTGCACTGTTTTAAGACCCAGTCCATTCCCTTCCCGGGTACAAAATGTAACTCTGCAGCCCCTTTCCCAATTTTTACAACGCTATTTTATGGGCAATGTCCATTAATATTTTTCAAGTAAAATTCTTGGCCCCAATTTATTTATTTATAATCATCTTTTTTTTACATATAAAGTGATATTATTTTATACAAAACAGTACATAATTTAAAAAAAATAAGTAAATCACATTTATAAAAATAAACAATCATAAGTAAAAACATAAATTGACAAAAAACATAAAAATTCAAAAGAAAAAAAAATCGAAAGAAAAAAAGATCAGTACAATTATTATATTCAAAACTAAGCGTATTCCAAGTATGTATATCCATATTTCTACAATTCAGGTACAACGAAAAATATCATCAAAATTCAAAATGCTGTTACCAAGCCGATGCATCCGTGTTATTGGCGAATAATAACTATGTATTTCTATGGATGCCAACAAAGAACACTTCATAAAACATCATAACAACAACAACAAACATCAAAAAACCATTTGAAGTAGCTCAAAGCAGTCTAAAATGCTGTTAATAATTTTGAATAGAGATATTATGCACTCCATTTTCAGTATCCAAATACTCCAGTCTATTTGAGACTGTCCTACAAAGATTATTTTTCGATTATTTGCTTAAAATATATATTTATACTCCGCCCCCAATTTGCCACCCTCAAGACGGGTCATGGATTGCATCATCTCTGCCTACCTCTCCGGCACATGGCGTGCGGCGTGTCGGCGAGTAAGCCGTATCGCCCGCGTGCTCCCACTCGCCGGGACGGCCCGGGAGGAGCGAGACGGGAGAAGCCGGGCGGTCGAGTCACGACCTGACAATAGTGCGCCGTATTTAAATGAAATCGCATCAATATTTATTATTATTATCGGTAATAATAAGCGGCCAGGGGAAAGTTATTGCGGATGGGGGGATCTCAGCCGCAGTGTTGCCGGACTATTGATAATAATTGAAGGGATTTCCAAATAGTTGACTGTGGAAACAGATTCAAGGTTCCAATCACAAAGCAAAAAACTCTCGGATTTACACCAGGTTCTCGATTTTCGTTGTGTCAAAAGCATATGACTGAAAATTTGGTCTACATTGGTATTGTTGAGGTTTGATTGAAAGAGACTTGCCGATGTCGATGTATCAAAAAGTGTATCAATGTATCGAAGTGACCGGCTCCTAGCATCCAAGCTCCCTTCTGTATTCAACACGTGAAAAATGGTGATAATGCTGTTGATGTATATGAATTATTTGTGATACATTGCAAACATTAAAATACACAGATAATACAGAAAGAAATGTTACTTGCATTTCCAAACTGAAGCGACCCTTGTCTGTTAGGGGGCCTTGCCATAGTATGAGTCGATATACGTCATTACAGAACGCACCTTATTTAAAATATGTATATACATAGAGGGTTATTTGTAAAACATTAATAACCTCGCAGGACTATATTCCTGCCTTGATTATGAGTCGAAAATGTTCAAGCTATTATGACCTAATATCAATACTTAAGGAGATATGCGACATCAAAGTTTGCATTTTTTTCAATATTTCTGACTTATTTTTTGTAAATCGTTGGATTATCATTACAGTACCTTATATCGAATACGAAAAATTCATTCCCTTTAATACAAGTAAAATAAAAAATAAAAACCTTTGAGTTCCAATCGGAAAACATTCCAATTGGAATTTTTTCAGGGTTTTTATCATTTTACTTAACTTGTATTGAAACGAATAACCCTGTAATATATATTGAAGGTACCCACACTGTAAACTCTTACAATATTTGCTTGTTAGCTTAAACCTCTTATGTATGTATACACGTGAGATACCAAATAAACGTATTGCATCTATGACTGAACCCCCACAGCTATGTGATATTATTTTTTTGTACGCAAAACAGCAAGTCCAACAGACCATACCAATCACTGCATCCAATAAAGGGACTGTGAAATAAATGATTTCTGTGTCTTAATATTAAAGTACATTTTCTGAATCTGCAGACTTATTCCGGGTTTCGCGCTAGCGACGTAGATTGAGATAGCGTGCGCTATTGTTTTGCTAACTAGGCAGAGCGCGCTATCTAACGTTGTGTACAGTTGCCGGCAAACTTCTTGAAATTCTTTGACGTAGTGGGGGAATGCGCAGAAGGCAAAATTTGGGTCTCTTTGGTGAAAAGGTAAATGCGCAAACTTCCCCCCGCTACGCCGCAAAATTTCAAGATGTTTGCCGGCTACTGTACGCTACGAATACTCATGTAAACGATATGCTTCGCTAGCGCGAAACCAGGAATAAGGCCCCTGGGTTTAATAACAACGACGATCTAGTGACGAATGAATTCTGCTGGTGATGTACTTTAAATTCAGGTAACAAGCAGTTTAAGGCCCGGTTGTTTCAAGTTGGATTAGAATAAAAGTTACTTTAAAGCAAAGATTGCGGAAACGGATCGTTTGATTGGCGAGAATGCCAATCCTTGATCCACCGTATCAGTACACAAATAATGATATAAACAATGATATAAAAACAAAATACATATAAAATTAAAGATGTAAAAAGAGAAGTGAACGTAAAAACAAACTTAATTTCAAAATATCAAAAAAATATATCAAAAATACTTCAAATTATGTTACGGCTATTATCATAAATGTGCGTAAGTGCTATGCAGTCATTGACATTCTTTGATTAGGGATACAAATCTCCTTGAGAATGCAGTTCGCACTAGAGAGCTGGTGCTAAGCCCCAGTCGCAGCTTAAGACCAGTAACAGGATGCCTGAGGGGCGGAATGAATCCATGGATGCGGTCTTCGGAAAACATTGCCGAAGCGTTAAATTATTAGCAGCCAAATGATCAAAACTAATCAAGATGTAATCAAGATGTTGTACGGTGAAAATATTAAATAAGGCATCTGAAGACCGAATGGTGGAATCTCTATGGCCGGAAAAAGCTTTTCGATCTTAATAAAATCTACCTAATAAGACGATCTCAATCAAAGGTCAACCTACTGGAGAAGAATTATCCCCAATAATAATAATTTGGAATGTCCTTCCGTAACTTCATATCCAATAGCTGATCTCATACCGTTTTCAAAATTAGTATGATTTCAAAATTATTAAAACGTTAAGTTATTATTACGGTCGCTGGACATATTTAAGTGTTGAATAAAACTGATATTTTAACCTTTAAACAACAACATATTTAGTACACTGCCGACCTCTATCGTAGAAGAAGTGAACACTCCACAACAAAGTGCATATAATTTACGACCTTGGAAGAAATAATCAGTTCGGCCTACACCTCCGTTGACAGGATGCTCTCCTGATGAAGCTGAATAAGACTTCGGCGAAACGTCGAGATTTGCTTCTCTGTAAAATATAAGGTTCGTATAAAATATTCGTTTTATTCACCTCTTAGATTTCAAGATTGTTTGTAAATAAAATGAAAACATTGACATTATGCCTTTTTAATAAAATAATCTGTATTAGATTTATTTTTTAAATATTTGAGTTTAATAATAATACAAACTAATGAGTGCGTCCATTACTATATCGCATTGTCATTAGTATTAATCATTTATCAAAATATATAATTGTCTATGCAACAATGTCCGTCACTAACGCTACCAGGTGGCTCAAATAATGATGAGGTGTATAAAATGAGGTCAAAATAGTATAATTATCGACGTAACAATGTCCGTGACTAACACTACCGGATGGCTTAAATAATACTGAGTTATAGAATAATAATGAAGTATAAGAAGCAAAAAAGCAATAATTCTCTATTTCTCACAGCCCTAACTGGTAGTCGAAATACTCGTATATAATAAAATACAAAAATAAAATTCAATACAAAAGATGGATACTGAATTTTAATTTTAATTTAAAAAAAATTTATATACGCGTAGACAGAATAAGTTTCTTATAAGGTACAGTTGGCCCTTGAAAAGTAGAGCGCCACCCCTTGAGGAAACAGTCTTACAAAATAGCGCATAATTTACCATTGGTCTTATTTCTGTTCCGATAGGTTCCGCGGGTGGGTTAAGGATGCTTTACACGATGCTGCCTTTGAAAATGGAATCACGGATTGACGGAGGTTGCCGAATCTCGTTCGGTCATCTCCGCTGACCGGTTTCGCCCGGCCGCATCCTCAGAATCCAATTAACGTAATGGTAGCGGCCGCGGGATGCTATCGTCCTCCGGTATGATTTATGGAATACACGGATGTTTAAACGCCACAAAATGGGGGGATTCATGAGCATACAACAATATTTTTTCAAACTTCTTAAATCAGCAACGCTAACATCTCACTAATTTGTACTTAACGGACGGTCATTACACTATACCTGTGTGGGATGTTAAAATTAACCTTCTAAAACGACGTGAGGAAGAACAAAAAATAATAAGAATAACAATATTTGTATGTGTAGGTATGTTCTGAGAAAGCAATTACTGGACTTGTCCACTACGGGATTATTATTAAATTAAGATAAATGATATAAGTCACAAAGACGAAGCTATTTAGATGAGAAACCAGTATGGAAGTCTTTTTTTTTTGTTAAATTTGTGGATTATGCCACTCTACTAGGCTACGCCTGTCCCAGAGTGGCGTTATAGAACACAATTATATATATTTTTTTAAATTCGTCAGTAATATTTATTTTCATAAGGTAGTAATTATGTATCTATAAAGTATCAAGTGCAGTGTTAGTGGTAAGTTGAGTGAGTCATAAGTCCAAGTGTAAATATGTGTAGAATAATTACTAAAAACATATACTGGTCTATAAAAAGAGTTGAAAATAAAAAATGTTGATTTTCAGGCGTATTCTAGAGTACCTACCTACATGTAAAATAATTCGGAAGAATATCGTCTATATGCATTAAAAAGAATATTATACTGTTGTATTTTGCTATTACTTTGTGGTTATTCATTATGAATATAATTAAACGAAATACCTTTCGGGAAGGTGCGAAAGAAACACGCACCCCCCACTATTTAACCCCATTTGGACACTTGACACTGAGGTATGATTGTTCATAATTTTGTAAAGATTAATTAGTATTATGTTTACCCTGACGAAGGAACGTTGTTTCCGAAACCGGTTGGTTTTACCAAAAATTAAGTGGTGATAAGCAAAGTTAATTCGTCTAATTATATTCAAAAGGAATATTGCTTAATACTCCAAATTTATAATATAGAGGCATCATTACCAGCTGCGAAATCTATAGAAAGACTACAGATGTCTCTATCATAATACTTTGAAATCTATGGAAGGTTTCAATTTGGAACGTATACAGATATAAACAACATTCAAAAGTTTGATAATGTTTGGATGTTCTTACGGTGCAATTGGTGAACGTTGCATTGAGTGATCACTTAAGCCAGCTCATACAGGTTGAAAGCCCTGGGCCATCGTATAAAAGACTTCCATACTCGTTTCTCATATAAATAGCTTCGTCTCTGTAACTTATAATTTATCTTAATTAACTATTGTCTTATTTTAATGATATTTATTTATTTATCCGGCACGAAGTAGGTACCATTAAGCAAAAAATACAACTTTGATAACTATGATAACTTTTAACAACTTTAAAAATCTACTAATATATACATTTAGTGAACACACCCACTCTTTTTTTAAACGGTAGATATATTTAAGCGAAAACTATGTAAAAATACTTTACTTTAATGAAAACTTAATCAATAAAGTCTACAAAATTTATTCACATTTTACTTTAAAAAATATTGGTAACATAATAATAACGGTATAACTTTGTGGTAACATTATTTATATTAATATAATGAGAAAAAAACACTTGTATAAAACCACTATTTATTACAATTTCAACATAGTTTGAAACCAAAAATACGTCATCACGTATATATCCCTTCATCAGGATACGTTGTATCTTGATGAATGGACCATTGGCCCCGAAACACATTAACAATTCAATAAATAGTGGTTTTATACAAAAAAATATTTTTATTAATACAGTAAAGTTTAGTTTAAAATTATGAAAAGTCCAAAGCTTATTCAGTAACTATTTATTTAACTATTATTTACGCATAATAGACGCGCACGTTTATGGCCGACCGGACAATTTTTTTTTCATCACTTGCATCACTAGAAATGTGTAACACGTCTAATGTGTTTGAATCCAATGAAGACTTTTGTTCGTTATTATCGTCCTGTGTTGCTGAATTTTTTGTTATTAAGAATTTAGAGAAAGAAGAAAGAAGAAAGAAGAAGAAGAAAAGAAGAATTAAGAAAGAAAAGAAGAAATTTAGAAATCTGTTGTCCGCTTCTGTGTTTAATTTATTTTGGGAGTTGTGTTAGAAGAAATTAATTAGTGCAAAAATGTAGAATTTGTTATTTTTTTGTGGACCGCGTTATTTCAAAATCGTTTTAACAAAAGTTTAGTGTACAATATATTTATTTATAAAAAATATATACATAATGTTAAAAGTAAACAGTGTTATTTAGCAAGGAACAATTAAAATTTCAATTATACAAATTTACAATAAGGAAAAAAAATAAACAATTCGAAAAAACAAAACAAACACCACAAAACTATCATCATCTCAAAATCGATAGTAGGCTTCTTTTAAAAGTATTCTAAACTTCGTGAAATATGTACGAGTATACCTATGTCTACTCTATCTCTGTACTCATTGCCAAGTCTACGTAACTTGGGCAAAGGTATGTGAATGTGATTGATGATGATGTGATGAGTCAGCTCTTACATTTTTATAGTAGAAAATACATTTTGAACGCGCTGACGGCATTTCAAGGGTTGCGTGTGTTGTGTACGTTACGGCGAGCTATTTTAATTATTAATCGTATATATTCATTTGATTAATCTGTATACATATTAACACGGATTCGCGGAACACTTTTCATGTGTTAAACTTTTATTAATTACACAAAGTCACAGGACACAAACTTAACTGGAGCACTATTTCGTAATTCGCACTGTTTCGCTATTGAGAATATTTCACACGTAGGTACTCTTATTTGCTGGTTGTTTATGTTCATTTCGATTTGCACCAGTTCGCTATATCTCTGGTTTTGTCGCTGTCAAACAAGACAGAGTTGATGTGCGATTCCGTTACCGTTTATATAAGGTCTTCGATTTCTGGAAATTACCTGTACATTTTCGGTTCTACCGATTCTATGTAGGTGTTTCCAATTTATTGGAAATCTTCAAATATGTGCAGTTCGTCTTGCTTCTAGCACCTCGTGATCTGGCACGCTTTGACCAATCTAAATCAAATTACAAAAAGTATTTCGTAGGTATATGAATATTTTACTACATTTGCACAGTTTTTAGGACCTTGCATAAAACATTAACATTCTCCCCTGAATACTCCACTCCTCAATCATTACAAAAGTTGTATTTTATAGAATGCTACCATCCAAATTTTGTTCAGTTATACTCTAGGACCCTGAAGTGAAAATAGGCATTGCTTTAATTAATTCCATAAATTATATAAAGTTAACGATTTTCTTCACAAATGTTTTTTTTCGGTCAGAATATGCGCGCTGACGGCATTACAAGGGTTATGTCTGTATAGTACGAGCAGGTACATAAATATGTACTAGGAAGAAGTTTTAAAATTTTGCACATTTTCGTATTAAAATTTACATAATAAAACTTTTCGTTTTACGATTACGTAAAACGAAAACGATTTACATTTTAAAAATTTTTAAATTAAAGGAAACGTATTCAAATTTACACATACCACATATGAAAAGGAAAAAATACACATGTCAAATGAAAAATAATTTAGACTGAATTGATTACAGATGTGATATGTATAATAGATATCTTTGTAAATAAATGATAAAAAGATAATATTTTTTACTTAAGAATGTTTACAAATCATTTTGCGATTATATTTATTATTTAAAAAACATATTTTATTAAAAATTAAGATAATAAGAATTAAAAAACAATGATTAAATATGATCAAATATAAATTTAAAAAAAATACTATCTTGCATAATTTTTTAAATAGTTATACATTAAACACCCCTCGTTCCTGCGATAGAGAAAGAGGAGTATTATTAAAAGGAGTATAGGGGTTGTAGACGAAGATGTTTGTTCCATTCGAGCTACCAGATTTTTATGAAAGCAGTTCGTGCAGTCCCCTACCCCAGAGCAGTCCACCCCCACCCCGCTACCAGGAGGCCAGGTTCTTTGGCAGTCTTTTAGCCTGCTATTTTTTACATATATTTTTAATATCGATATAAGCTAGCAATAAACATAAACTCGTAAATTTTTGAAATATAAATAAACATTTTAACTCGCTTCCTACCCAAATTTCATAATAGCGTATAACTTATTATGAAATTTAAATGGTCATATTCACAACTATAGTAACTTGAAACTTTCGAAAATTCGTTACCCATAAATGTCAAACTTACGTTTTGATACTTTTTAGAAATTCATAACACATGTTCAAAAATTAAAATATGTATGTCCTTTCATGTCTCGATAAGTAAGTGACTTGTGAATTCAGTACCTTCACCTACCATTTTTTTTATATAATATATTTTTACTATATTTTATAATACTTATATTCCTACTACCTACCTACATAAAGTACAAAGCTGTTCGACCGAGTTCTAATAACTGATTTCTTAATATCTCAAAAATAAATGTAATAAAATTCCACACCTATGTTCCTTTTTATTAAACTATACACATAATACTCACAGGATGTTTACACATAGCTATGAGAAAACTAATTGTACAAACTTAATTTTTTTTAAATTACGTCACTATTTTTATACGAGTTTAAGAATTTGTTTTGTCATTTAAAAGATATAGGCTTAATTGTAGATGGACTTAAATTAAAATTAATTTCTCTCGAAAAATCGATAACATCCGATCAGGCTGTAAAATGATTTTAAAATTGTCACACGAGTATTTCCCCATACATTTAATTTTATTTTTGATACATATATAACTACATAATATTACGTATAAGTAATCAAAAAAATGAATGATTAAAATATAGTTTTTCTAATGCTTTAACGATTTATTTACAAATTAATAAATGTAGGTATACAAATTAGGAAAATCATTACAACAAAGAAACGAGCAATATTTTTGATATCTTCTGGAAAATATAATATATCGACGAGCGGATAAGAAAGATACCTGTCACTCGACTTGACTGGAACAATTGATTTTAAATTATCTCCAAACACACGCTCTATTTCTATTAATTTATCTTACTCAACATCCAAACGTGACGATGGTAGTGAAGCTGGTGCACAGATGTTCTGAAATAAATAAACTAATTGAAAACGCCAGAGCTAAGCGTGATGTTGATTTTTATGTTAAATCTTAAATTAATTTTTTATTTCAAATCTGAATCATAGCTTGGCTTAAAAGAAATTGTATTTATGTTTTTAAAAAAATAATTTGGAGACTATCTTTTCAATAAAAGTTTTAAATAAATTGACTAAAAAGTGTTTCAACGTATAATATAATGTAACGTTTCAACGTATAATATAGTGTAACGTTAACAGCATTACAAATACGAGATCCATTTTTGATTTGTGTCTATTAACATCATTTTTTTTTAGTTTTATTATTAGTTTTACAACAATTTTTATTTAGTTAACTCATCAACTACCTTTCCGAAAAACAGACGGAAATGCGATTTTTAGCGAAGATTTAGTATTTGTTGCATTAATTATTTTTTAATGCAATTCTTAATCAATATAATCGACAAGATCGAATATTGAAATGTTTCGATTTCTTTACATTACATACATTACGTAGGTACATTACACACATTACCGACATTACATACATTAAAAATCATCCTAAATGCTTAACGTTGCTATTCGTTTCTATAAATATAGAGCATGGGAACATAATGTAAATTCGATGCAAAACACATTATTGGTACACAACCTTATAAAATTATACAAAGTTTGTTAGTTTTTAGAAGTTCCACCTATAAATAACGCTATAAATAATCAAAAACATTGAAGTTAAAACTCGTTCGAAAAATATATAATGGTAAATTTTATCATCTTCGATATATTCTTAACATTTTTTTGGAGAAAATAACAGAAACTGCCTTAATCCTGGGTTTAATGGTAGAATCATGGATAAAACTAAACGAATTTGAATTAAACCAATCTAACAATGCGTTTTTAACCAACTTTGATCATGGAAATGAAACCTGTATTTTATCTGCGTACTTTAATATGCGTACGCAAATAATGAAGAAACCTATAAGGTATCCAGTTTTCTTTAGTGGTATGTTCGTAAAAGTTCGTGTTTGATTGAGTGCATAATCGTGTATGTTATTTGTAACTTCATACTCGTACATGGCTCGCGTCTACGTGCAGTTTTAATGCGCGCGTGATTATTACAAACGTGCTCGTGCGGTGTAATTTTTGTGTCAAAAACATGATTAATATATATTTGCATTTATGGTCGTACGTTTTAATAAGGAAGTGTTTTTTTAATAGAAAAGCTAATGGTTTATCTAATCCTTTGAACAGCTTACGCCATTAATATTTTTTAAAATGGTGACCCTAATTTTAAAATATGTACTTATATAAAGAAATCCGATAAACCTTAAAAGGATTTAAATTTTTTAAGAAAGCAAACACTGTGACTTCATATAATAATTGAAATAAAAAAATATTTTGTTTTAAGCCACTTTAATTTAAATTATGCTGTTATATCCTGATTAAGGTTGGGTCCAAATGGATCAAGTTGACATTGCATAATAAAATTAAAATTAAAATTAAAAATAAAAA